>UZAN01039823.1:43155-64612 GCA_900618425.1 Echinostoma caproni | reverse complement strand
CACGTTACCAGCAATTATAAGGCGATGGGATGATGGCATCGTATAGAACTCGGATGCGGTTCGAGCATGCGTGNNTTCAACAGGTGGTTGGGGCGAGTGAAATTGGTTTGACCTTTAGGTCAAAACGTGTGAAATTAGTCACTTGGCATGTGGGGTGGGGGCGAGACTATTTTGTATGCACAAGTGTTGCCATAACTGTGGAATGACTGCCCCTTCGGAGATCCGTTCCATCCATGGATCTCGTGTTAAAGGTGCTATCATCTGTTGCGCTGGTCCCACAAACGGAATCCATCACCTCCTCGTCCACGCACCCGGCAGAATACAGGTAACCTGTCGCGGCCAACTGAGAAGTGCCCTCGCATTTCCCAAGAGGCTATGCAGCAGATGAAGGTTCATTTGCGTTCACAATGCGTCATAGTCGTCAATCTTCTGGAGGCCGAGGCCACCACGGCTCAGGACAGATTGGACCATGACCGGATAAGAGCGGCCTTGAGGCTTGGAAAAGTTCGCCTTGATAACTCTCCGCGACCACTGAAAGTGGTTCTTCTGGTAGAGACGGAAGCCAAGGCGCCACTCCAGTGAATCTATAAGCTAAAGGGAGCTGCGGTAATGTTCCTTCATAATCATGATATGACAGAACAGTAAACTCAAAGCCGTATTGAAGGAACTCACGAACGCCGTGCGCAAGATGAGACTGCTGTTTGTATACGTGAAACTCGGGTGCATCGGAAGCACCCTCAGTTGCGTTGGCTACCTTTAACCGGGCTATTTAACTGTCGACGAGGGAATCAGGTTGAGGCATGAATGACGAGCTAACCACGCTGTGTTAGCCTTGACCAACGTCCGAGGGATACTAAGCTAAAGGGATGAACTGAGAGACTGGGTTATATCAAACAAAGCCGATCTCTTAGAAATCGCTGACACCTCGCGGGCGCCGGATGTCAGGGATTCCGAAATATCAAGCGACGGTTATGCAGTGTTTCGAACGGATTAATCATCGTTACGTCACGGTTGCTTAGTTGTGCTTTTCGTCCGTTAGGGCATGTCTATGCAATTGCTGGAAACCTACGCTCATCCGGAAGGATTGGGAGAAGCACCGTGGTGCAGAATCAAGCATTGTGCCGAAGAGTAACCACAGTAGAAGTGATCTACCGAAACCGGTGGCGTACTTCCCGGAACTGCTGGCTAGCATGCCAAAACACGCTTGTAATAAGCATTCTCTTGTCTTGGGTGATTTTAATGCACCACATGTTGACTGGTAACTGACATCAGCACGCTGATTTGTTTTTCACTGAAGGCGTGGCGTACCGCACACGGATAGATCAAAAGATTGACGAAATGTGTGGTGTTCATCCCTTCCGGAAATACGTCAGGCTGCAGCGCCCATAACATGGGGTTCCCATAACCCTGAGGATGTGGATGGATCTTGCTAATCGGTGTGTCACGGGACCCATCACCTCGTGCAGGAATACTCTCTACCCCATCGTCACCGAACCCGCCGTGTTTTCATCGGGGATTGCCGAGGTGCCTCGGCAGCGAAACAAAGCTTGATCTAGTACCATGGAACAGACACATGTTATTACGAACACCTAATTATTCGGAACCAGCTTACTGCACTGAACAAATTTAAGGGGACTTTATTCGAGTAGCACCTTGCAGTGGATTCAGTACAGGCGTCATAGCAACTGTATGTCTACTTCAGGCGACGAATCAGAATCACTCCGGGCCTCCCGACTCTCGCCAAAGACGGGGTATTAGCCGAAAACGATGAGGACAAAGCTGCGATGTTGGCATCGCATTTTGCCTCGGTGTATTCCCCGGATCCTGACACGTCGCCACATCCACTAGGCGCTGAAACTGCTGACTGCTGGACCTTCAGTCGACTTAGCTCCAAGGCAACCTTCCCGATAGTAAATAGAGTTCATTTTGGGGCATTGACAACTTGTCAGGGTTCGGGAATACACCGAGACACTCTCACGTTGCCTAAACTTCAGTCGGTTGGTCTTCCGTTAGTCTACCAACTCTTGTGGAGGTCAAGAACGCTCCTGAAATCTCTTCCAACGACTGCGGTGGAGGAGAAGACCGATGATGTTTTCAAGCGGCGTCTGGAAGAGCACCTCAAAGGGCCGTAGAGGGACGATCACATATAATCGGACCTTCGACCCAGTGGGGCTTTCACGGGTATCCTGCCGTCAATACTGAAGACTGACAGTCGAATGCGGTCGAGCAGGCATTCAAACAGTCAGCCAATCAATCATCATGGGAACAGTCCAACACTAATATTTCATTGGCTGGAGCTGATTGATATTGTAATGGAATCACTTTGCATGGTGTGAGTGCGTGCGTGTGTTCGGACCAACCGCATCTCTCAACCCATCAATTTGGCCACCGGCCATCACGACAAACGTACTAGTCATCCGTAGGCCACAACAAGAACGTTGAACCTTTTGTGTAGATTTGTTTGACTTGGTCATCTATCTTATCCTTTTGTGAGTTTGTAATCGCTTTTGTTCATCGTTGGGGTTGTAAAAATTGCGTATCTCGGTTTCCATCCTGAGCCAGACACCGGTACACATTATAACAATTGGAGTTGCGTTAAAATGATTTCAATCGTATTTTACGCCTTGGGAACGGCCCATCCTCATCATCGCCAGTCGACTTTCATTATAGGTAGTCTCAATTTTGTCCGACTAAATGTCAAGTCTGTACTTTACTAGCACAATGGGCATTTATGTGGTACTACGATTGATGTCGCTTCTCATTACTGGCTTGTAATTTCTTGTGCTGTGGAGTTCCATCTATTCTCCTCTTACTCAGGCTAACACTCAATGAGAGGAACCGGATTCGGTTTACCAAATTGCATATTTCAATATGGTACGAATTAAGTCAAAATATATGTGCGTTGCAACTGTCTACCCCCTCTTTTTCTCTTTCGTAAACGAAAACACATCATTATTTCTCGATGTTAAGGTCAAAACAACAGCAAAGGATGCTGTTTGTCTCAACTTTCCGTCTCGTGTTTACAGCCTGAAAATGTCGGATGTGCGACTGCTTTGGCCGTGAACTGTGCTCCCAGAACTCTTTGTTCGGTTGCGTTTGTGTGTGTGTGTATGTGTGTGAGTGGACGGGTGAGACATTCGAACAGATTGGAGAGCAGGGGCTGCCGCATCGTTTGTGACGTCTTCTTAACAAAATGTCCTATCCAATGTAGTTCACCTCATGTGGTTAAATATGCAAACTATGTACTTTGAGCTCATTCATGAAATCGCTTTAAAGACATTTCATTTTGCAGAGATACAATGAGGTGCGACACACACTTCAATTATTCCTTTCGGTTGGTTTTCTTTGATTCCTGTTTGTTTGTTTGTGTGTTACTTGCCTCCATTGACGTTTCCACACAGGTTCACCGGAGAAAATAGCCGTACGGTTCATTCTTCACCGGCGAGAATTCCGTAGCACACAAACACTTTCTATCAGATTCTCTTATTGGGGGCTTCCCGTGTGCTGTCCCGAACTTCACCTAGGCTGTACAAACCTATAAAACTCCACAGACCGTGCCGCATTCATCGAATTCGTATTTCCTTGTGCAAATCGGGTACATGCATTTTTTAAATTTCTTCCGCCCAATTGTTGCTCCGAATCGATACCATTTCTCTCTCTCGGGTCCTGTTTAACTTGCCATTCCAAGTCCCAGGGTTGGGACAACTTGTTCCCATAACGCTCGCAGTACAGTAAGTTGTCGTCGCACACAGGTGCACCACTCCCTTGATCACTTCGCAGTTGCACGCTATATATCACAACCTATTGTTGCGAGCCCAATGCAAGCATCACACTTTGTGCATCTCAACATCAGCCCCCTAGGTTATGACAGTTTCAGTTGGTACAACTATTAACCTTGCACTCTCGTGCGTCGGTTTTGGTGGCTGTCTTTTGACTGCCCATTTAGATGAACAGTTGGAGAAACACAGGAGTGTTGAAAGTAGAGTATGATGGAAAATGAAGAATTTCTGTAGACTAGTGTTGCAAAGAAATTTAGAAGATACACGAAACCCTTTGTTTTTGGCACTTGGTGTCTCCAACCATCAGTTAGGATCATCCCGAGGTCCCTAACCAGGGAGCCTAACGGTACCTATGTGACCTAGTCTTCTGGTTAGGGGTTTCATACCCTCTGACCAGGTCTTAGTTTGATCCTTTTTCAACCGCTGCCTGCCTCGGCGAACATCGTTCGCCGTGGCAACCTATTTGGTGATATGCGTAGCACATGTCCCAACCATCGTAATCTATGGAGGTCGCCCACTTGCGCGACCTAACCACAGCATTACTCGTCCGGTTGCCCCACCAGATCCATGAGGTTCTGCGTAGACAGCAATGTTCAAACACTGCCAATCTATCTTTATCCTGTTTTCTCAATGGCCACGTTTCTGCTCCGTATAGCAGAACTGGCGAAACTGATGCAGCATACACTCGACCTTTCACAGACAACGTGATGTCTCGACGGAGCCAGAAATGTCTCAAGTTGGCAAATGCCAACCGAGCCTTCTGTATGCGAGCTGACACTTCATCCGTGATGCGTCCAACGGGTGAGATGTAGCTTCCCAAATAACAAAACTTGTTCACTTGCTCTGTTACTTCCCCAGTTAGACTGAGGTTGTGGCTGGACTAACCCATTCTTGTAGCAATATTTTGCACTTCAAAGGTTCAAAATGCATACCAAACATGGCTACGCTCCCACTCAAGCTATGCAGAAAAGCTTGTAGCTTACCTGTTTCTTCATTTAGCAACACGATGTTGTCTGCATACTTCAGATCAGGTAGTCTACCACTTGGAAGGAAATCGATGCCATTATCCTCGCACGAGGATAAGGCAGTTCCCATAATCGAATCAATGGAAGATTATGGAGAGGTCAACCCTGACGAACGCCACTTTTTGTGGCGAACTGCGGTGAAAAAGTGCCGTACGCTCGGACTCAGCTTCGGTTAATAGTATAAAGGGATCGCAACATTGAAATAAACTTTTCAGGCATCGTACTTCCTTTCAGTTATGGAATCGTTAACTCTGTACGCGACGAACTTCATCAACCGAAAGCCACACTTTCAAAATAGCTGATCTGTGCTCCATTCCCGCCATTCATTTAGGATCAGTTTCCAGTTCACTCCATCACATCTTTGATGAGTTGCCTTATACAATACAATGCCGGATCGAGGCACAGATGATTGCCGAGCTAGTCCTTTGTGTTTGTGGCTCTAACGCACCATCTTGGATGGTTTGGAGTCAGAACTTCCAATTACCTGTTTTAGGCAAACTGCCAGTGGTTCACTCACTCGGTTATAACCAGGCGGTGGTGGCCCGGTGGTAACGTCACCAATTATCACCCCGGAGGACGAGTGTTCGAATCCCACCACCACCGCCTGACTT
This sequence comes from Echinostoma caproni, assembly GCA_900618425.1. Taxonomy (NCBI): domain Eukaryota; kingdom Metazoa; phylum Platyhelminthes; class Trematoda; order Plagiorchiida; family Echinostomatidae; genus Echinostoma; species Echinostoma caproni. The sequence goes on along the minus strand of UZAN01039823.1, from coordinate 59,197 downwards.
TCCCCATTTGTGTGTTGTATGGCAGCCCTCTGATTGGCCGCTTCCCCCTTCCTGAAAATTGTATCTTTGTATATTCAATAAAAGGAAGTAAAATGAAAAAGAAAATAGAAAGAATGTCGACTTCATCTTCCCACTTTAGTGGGAATGCACCTCACGGGAAGGACGTGAGTACCGCTTCCCTAGCACAGGCTATTTGAGTTTCACGACAACAATTACGATCCAAGACACTCAGCCATACTTAGGCTTGTGGAGACCACCTTATTAGTTCACTCAATTAAATCGCAAGATATTGAAATATCAAAAATGATTCAATGTGTCAAAACATGAAACCCCGTTGGAAAGCGGTTTTTCACTGTTACAAATTATCGGCATTGTGCATCCATTGAATTTGCGTTCACTCAAATCCAATGCAATTTGTGTAGCCTGTTCTTTGCATATCCGAGTCACAACACTGCGTCTGGTTTTGAACCGTAACTGTTCTGATGGGTATTCATTACTGGTGTTTTCTGCGTGCCTGATGAATTAGCCCTGCAGTTTCTCCAGGACGTTTCCTTGATGTGCGTTAAATGGTAATATGATAATATGCGTTTTTATTCTTGTTATCTTTGACTTTTATTTCTGCCTCAGGTGATTATTAGTTTTATTTCGTGTCAGGAGAGTAATGGAGGATTTGATTTGTTTATACGATGAACTCTTCGTGCAAATGCAGCGCGAGCTGAATAGCTCGGAGGCACTGGGCAGCTGTTTCAACCTGGTTGGGTCTCATCAGCAATGCGAATACATTGACCCAACTGGAGATCGAACCCGGGATTTCGCAAAGGAGAACACAAGCATACTGCCCACTTGGCCACCGGACAGCTGACCAGACTGTTCCTCATTTTGAAAATACACGATATAGCACAACCTATCTTGTGAGCTCGTTGCGAGTATCGATCCTAGCTCATCTCAGAACTATCCTGTGAGGTTATGACGCGCTTGGAAACTTTCATAATCTGACTACTGATGAGACGCAACCAGATCGAATCAGCTGTCTAGTGCTTCCCAGCTTTTCAGCTGACACCTCATTTACAGGAAGAATTCATCATATGAATTTTATTTCGGTGACACATCATTGTGTTTTATACTATAGGACTAATGAATCCGATGCCCATGGAGATTCAGTTTAGGAACCAGTAGTCTAAGCACTGGGACTTCGACTGTCGACGTATATGCGTGAATATCGAACTGGGTACATTGGATCATGTCCAGAAATGAAGGTTCATACCAAACCTAGTACTCCTTCATGGATTACCGGTCGAACTCATGATAAATTCGATTCGATGAATGTGTTAAACGGAATTGATCTTTATTGAATATAAGAGCAAGAGCGGAACTCTGTGTGTGTGTGTGTGTGTGTGTGTGTGTGTGTGTGTGTGTGTGTGTAANTGACCGACCGATCTACCTCGCCGTATCCGAATATTTGCAAGAGAAAGAAAAGTGCAAATAATAATATTCCATATCCATAACCGGAGCCTTCGGCCAGCCAAAGCCTGACTCGCAAGGCAGCGGGGCGCTGTGTGAAAACCGCAATCCATTAGAGGCCGGTGTCCGGTTGATCGCGTCATATGCCCTTTGGACGTGGTCAGACGTCGGAAGTACCCAATACACCATGATGCTCGATCGAGCCGGTGACTACTGCCACAAACCAGGAAGGTGTGTCTGTGGGTTGTACGTCTCTTCTTGATTGGTTTGGAATCAGGGATTTTAGCCAGCTCCCCTACAGGAACCATTAGAGGTCCAACAACCCGGTTATAGCTCCGGACGTCGGCTATTCGTCCTCTCACTTTGGTGTGAAAACACCGCCATGAGAAAGTAGTGAGTAAGGCTTCCTCATCAAAGACTATTAGAGACGCTTGGACATATGGAAGCATTTCGCGAGGTGCAAAGAAAGGGCGTTCAGCCGCAACTCTAGACACTCACCTCCGACGGTTGAGAAGGTATTGCGGTTGAAAGAAAATCACATTGAACCTCCTACTGCAGCTTCGGCTTTATTATCTTTTATTTGTTATTTGGCAAACACCAGACTCTGTTGTCTTCTGGCGAAGGTCAGATCACAACACAAAAATAAATCGTTCTGTCAGTTCTCCGAAAGTCATCCTACTAAATTGCTCGGAATGCCTTCCGCCACTCGTGTTTTAAATATGACTGATGAAGCTTTATCAATATCAATCCGTGGACAGAGGCACATGTAAAGTACACTAACCGTTCGTGATCTCCTGTTTTCTACATCATCAGCACGCAGCAAATCTGATGTTGAAGCCAATTTGTTCTCCCATACCGCGGCACAGGTCAGCTGTCCAATGCTTGTATTGTATAGTATCGTGATGCATTCGATCATATAAGCAGGGAAAACTAATTCACATTCTAGTCGAAAGAATCGTTCGACCTTAAATCTGAGCTCAATTATGAAAATGTTCTGAAAATTGCTCACCGTGAACCTGTTGCTATGGGCGTACTCAAAAAGGACTGTGGAAATGTTTCCTCTCATTATATCTACTCACAACACCTTTTGTGATAATTCAAATGGTTGCTTTTGAAACGGATGTGTCGCTTAAAGGCCAACCGTTGACTGTAGCATCCCCGGTGCCTTTCTGGCGATGAAGATGTCCACTTATGCTAGTTTTGGGAGAGCAATGGAGGATTTGATTTGTTTATATGATGCATTCGTCGGGTAAATGAGGTGTGATCTGAAACGCTGGGAAGCATTTTACATCTGTTTCGACCTGATTGGGTCTCATCAGCAGTCAGGTTGTGAAAGTTTACAAGCGTGGCATAACCCCAGAAGCCCAAGAGGTCGAGTGGGTAGTATGCTTGAGTTCTACCTGTAAGGTCCCGGGTTCGATCCCCAATTGGATCGATGGACTCGCACTGCTGATTAGACCCAACCAGGTCGAAACAGCTTTGCAGTTCTTGCCACATTCACAGGTCGAATTCATCGGATGCTAGTTTGTTGTTTTCCGCCCTATGCATATCGAGCGTGATGTCTTTAGAAGTTTTGCTCTCGGTACTTTTTTCTTTGTAGCTTCATCTTATTCAAGACGACAGAGTAAGCAGCTCATTTTGCTTTTGTAGATGTTAGGTTAAAAATCACCCCTTCTTCCTGGGTCAACTGAGATAGGAACAATGGGAATAATGGACCGAATTACCGATTAAATATTTATACAAATGAACGAACCAAAGTCGAAGTTTAATGGGTATTACTTACAAGCAGATGCTTTTCTTGTCCCATAGGGTGTATAAACGAATTGAACTGTAACAGTGATGAACAAAATTCCATATGCTGCATTTGGTTGTGTTTGGTGTTCTCATTTATGTTGGAATGCAATATTTGTTAACGATTCGTCAAGTTTTACCTCGAAAGAATCGATCGTCTCGGCACATACAACATGAGATGGTAGAGAATTCCAGGCAGTGCACACTGACGGCAAAGGAATAACGTCATCTGTCCAGTCAAGATTTTTGGAGTACCAACTTGAATGGATGTCCCCGTAGACGAACGTTTGACGACGTCAGAAGTCGGCGATAAGAGTGGTTGGAGTTGTGTAATATTTGGTACACTAAAATCAAGTCTCCTCGAATCCGTCGAGACTGAGCAGAGTATAGACCCAGCGACTGCATTCTCCCAATGTATGAATCATGATAGAGTCCTTTGACCATCTTCGTGGCGAGTCTTTGTGGACGTTTCAAAATCTTATGATCACGTTTTAACCATGGGTTCCAAGTTTGGATGGCATACTCAGTATGCGGCCGAATGTATGCTGACAATAGACGTGAGAATAACGATGGTTCAAAACGACCGAAAACACGCTTAAATAGACCAACTTGTTTGAGTGCGATTGATGACGCCCTGGCGCAGTTACCAGAACAGCTCAGGTCTTCATGGACTATAACACCCAAGTCCTTCTCTGTTGATGCATGAAGTAGTAGTTCGTTTCCGAGGGAATAAGGAAACCGCCCATAGTGGCGTGGCGAAATCACCTTGCATTTGGAGACGTTAAATTGGATGTCGTTCTCAATAGACCATTTGTGAGCTGCATTCAGTGTTTCTTGGAGTTCCAGCGAACCCCCCGTTTCTGTCACTGTCTTCCAGATTTTGACGTCGTCTGCAAACAATGTTTTTAATCCTAAGGCATTCGATAGGTCGTTCATGAACAAGAGAAAAAGTCGCGGACGAAACACAGAACCCTGGGGGACTCCGCGAGAAACGGCGATAGGGGCGCACAGTAAATTAGAGACTTCAACCGACATGGTCCGTTGTTGGAGAAACGCAGCAATCTAATCAAACGCAAGGTCTCTGATACCAAAATTGTACAGCTTACGGAGCAGTATTTGATGGTTCACCCGATTGAACGCTTTGGAGAAGTCCAGGTAAACCACATCAACTGGATCGCCATTGTCTACTGCCTTTGTCCATTCATCGCGGGCCAAGAGTAGATTGGTATTACATGATCTCTTTTGACGGAATCCATGCTGTGCTGAGGAAAGTAGGTCGTATTTCTCTAAGTGTTTCATCAAGAAATCCGCCACGATGGATTCCATAACTTTGGATAGAACGGGCAGGAGTGTCACCGGGCGGTAGTTGGCAGGATCACTACGACGGCCGCCTTTGTAAATTGGAAAAATTATGCTTTGTTTCCACGACTGGGGCAGCACGGTTGCGTCCAACATCCTTTGGAACAGAAAAGCTAGCCGGTCAGATATGTGATCCGCTAATGCAATAAGCGATTGGGGATGTAGGTTGTCTGCACCTGGAGCCGAATACTTACGTAGACTCAGAAGCTTTGATTTCACTCTGTCGGCATCAAACGTGAAGGTAGTCAGTGGTGGATTTGGAAGAAAGAGTATCCGACGAGGCAGCCGCAGTCTCGCGTTATTAGGTGTGTCAAAGACTTGGGCATATTGGTTTTTCAGCATCTCAGCTGCTTCCTGAATGTTGCTGGCGACCTTCCCAAGATAGCTGAGTGCGGGTATCCCATACTTTACTTTCCTCGACATATTGATATGTTTGTATGGTAGTGATGGGTTGGAGATGAACTTCCGTGAGAGCACTTCTTGGTACCTCAGGTTATCGTCGCGCACCAACTGGGTACAATGGTTTCGCAGTTTCGATATTTATTCCAGGTGATGTCAGTTGGAAATCGATTGTATTCTCGCCAAAATCGATTGCACAGAGACATCCATTTATTAGTGCGGCTACGAATCGGCGAGTTTTGGACCCCTGATTTTCTAACAACCAACTGAGGCGATCGGGTTTGTAAGTCTGTGTGTAAATGCATGCCAGGTGATCACTGGGTCACCTACGTCCCCAGGAGAGTTCCACTGAGTGCATTGAGCCAAATTTTGCAATCTAGTATAGTCCGTGGCGAGACGTGTATTGTTTTGCGTACTTCTTTCTATCGAAGCATAGCAGACATATTTGAACAACAATACTGCATGGTCACTGCGTCCTAAGGGGGGGGGGGGCGATACATTGATGGATTGGACCATAAGCTCTTCGTTGGTTATTACCAGATCCAGCATCGACGATGTCTCCAGGTTGCCAAACTTTGTGGGCTCCTTCACGTGATTGTACAACGGAACCGAAATAGAACTCCGTCGTACTATTAACACAAGCGAATTCACTTTGTGTTTGCTTAGAGATGTTACCAAACGAATCGCCAAACTGGATAAACAGGCCAAAATGAGTACAGTTTACCCACTCTGCGAGAACCAATTTTCCTTTATTTTGTCCGGACGATCGTGCGTGTGTATACTGAGTTATTGAGAAGAATCACAAAGCGAGTCATGTGAAATCTGGAAAGGTTTGTCCGCGACGTGTAAGTATGTCTCTACGCAATGTGAATAGATGACGTACTTACAATATGTTTACTTGTGTCGAGTAAGGTGTGTTCCTTCGAACCAGTCGATTATTCGAACTTAGAAGAAATATTCACTTTTGGGTTAAATGAACTAAAAATGCGAAAATTTTTCCGTATTTGTCTGATGAATCATGGATAGAATCGATGTTTTCCTAATCCGCACACAAGAAGTGGTGTTCAGTGCATTTTCTTCGTTTCGGTTTGTGCTTCCATTTGTGTAGTGCTCGCTTTTTCCGACAGAACTTGTGTGCTGCGTCGGTGCACGAATGCAAACTATTTTCGTGCCTAGCTCTGCTCGTTATACACCCCCTTGGTTGTAATTCACACCACAAAGAAGTTTTTCTTTCCAAGGTCTAGGGAAAGAAGTTGCATCGTTTCTTGTTTTTGGGCTTTTTATATTTCCAATTGTTCATCGTTTCTTCGCTTCTTGTTCTATAAACCTCGTTTTGATCCATTGGATAGTCCCATCGTTCGGCATTGAATGCGTGCCACTTGAATTTGTGTACTATTTGTCCAGATCCGGTTTATGCACAGGACGCTTAATGCCCGAATTCACCATCGAGAGTGAATCTCGGCAGCGCTTCCTTGTCTACGTTATCTTTCCCATCTAGTTGTTAATATATTTTCCAAAACTGTTTTCTCCTCTTGCGATAACTTGTTCCGGTTGAAAACGCTGTCCAGATTGATTTATTTGAACAAAAAAACCGAATCTGATTTTAGATCCAAGCAAATTGCAAGCTATTTCTCGCGTCTCTTTATTGCTTGCAATACTTGCTACGCGTTTCTCGTCCGACTTAAATTATTGAATATTTTACCAACATCACGTTTACGCTTTTGTGACCAAACATTAGGATTTAAAACACACCTTCGTATCCCGTGAGTTATCTGCATTCGTTGAAGTGCCTTTCCGATTGTTCAGAGTGCAACAAAACAGGAAAGTGGGCAGGCCGGCAGGTCGCTCTCGGTTTCAGTTCGTACAACTAGTAACCCATACAATTTGGCGTGCCGGTTTTGGTTGCCCATTTGGTGAACAATAGGAGGAAAACAGAAAGGTTGAAAGTAGGATCGAAAAGAATTTCGAGGTTCAGTGGACTAATGATGCAAAGAAATTGAGAATATTTACGGGCGCCACTGTTTACCACACCCAGCCATATCGCTCAGTGTCTCCAACCATTGGTTACGCTGATCCCGAAGTTCCCAGCTTGGGAGCCCAACGGGACTTATGTGATCCAGACTCCTGGTTAGGATTTTCATACTGTCAAGCAAGGTTTTAGCTTGACCACCCTTGGCTTTATTCCACCCACTACCTGCGTCGGCGAACATCGCTCGCCGTGGTAACGTATTTGGTGACATGCGTACACATGCCCCAACCAACATGATCTACGGAGGTCGACCACTCGCTCCAGTGGGCGACCGCAGTTACATAAAACTCTGCGTCCAACCTCAGCATTGCTCTGTCGGTTGCCTCACCAGATTCGTGCAGTGCTGCGTAGACAGTGGCGTTCAAATAGCGATAGTCTATCTTTATCCTGTTTTCTTAATGGTCAAGTTCCTCCGCCGTATGGCAGAACTGCCGGAACTGCCGCAGCATATACTCGACCCTTTACGGACAGCCGGATGACGCGACGGCGCCACAGATGTCTCAATCGGCGGAGTATGATGCCAGTGGGAAGTTTGGGGGGAGGGGACGTTGAATAAACTAATTCCCTGTGGTTTTCACAAGGGGACTCGTCACCTTTCTTGAAAATCGGTATGATAACCATTACACACCGTTCAGTTAGAACCTCTTCTTTCTCCCACACTGATCCCATGAGTTTTGTTAACTCCAAAACCAAGACTGAACCTCTATACTCAAAAACCGATGGGGACAGCCCGTCGGGGCCGGAAGCCTCATACCTTTTGAGGTAATTTATTTCCCGTTTCAAATGTAGGACTGGCATCAACTGGGAGTATTTGCCCAATCGAGTTGGGGGGTGATAGGTCAGCTGTCGATGGGGACCAGTTGAACTGAGCCTCAAATTGTCCAGCCCATCAATTAAGACGGCGTTGCTGATGGTGAGTCAGTGTGCCGTCGGATTCCTTAATTACTTCCTTAGGTACACCACTCTCTTGAAAATGACTTATATTTGCATTTGCTTGAGTACTCGTTTAAGTGAAATGTAAGCATATGTCCTCCAAAAGCCTCAGTATACTTGGTGGTGGGTGTCTGGGGTTGCAGCTGATCACCCCTCTAGCGCCTGGCGAAATGACCAGGCGTCTCAAACAGCCTCTGCTAAGGAAGTCCTACTCACTGTCTTCTCGTAGCGGAGATGTTTTGCACCAAAGTGAGAGGATGAAAAGTTGACATCCGGGTTGGTGAACTACTGGTAGTTCCCCTAGGGGAGCTGAGAAAAAAAAACTCTGATTCCAAACCAACCAAGGGGAGACGTACGAACCACACATACATTCCTGGTTGTGGCAGTGGTCACCGGCTCGATGGAACACCAAGGTTTATTGGGCACCTTGATCGTTTGATCCCGTCCAAAAGGTGTATGATCCGATGAACTGGACACCCGCTCCCAATGGATTGCGGTTTTTATACACCGCCCCGCTGCCTTGCGAGTCAAGCTCCGATTGCGGATTCCTCAAGATAATTTACCTACCGTGGCCAGCCCACGGGCAAATCATGGAAGGTTTTCCTTCTTTTGTACCATGATGTGTTTGGCACATTGTTCGGCATTAGACGTGCGTGAAATATAAATACATATCACCGAATTCATTTTGGCACAAGATAATGAATTGCTTTCCGAATCCCAAATTATTATTCAGAGAACCATCGTAGATGCGATAAGCATTTTGTCTATCAAAGCATGTATATTTCAGCATGTGATTGGAGGTTCATCACGATTTGCAGATGGTCTAGCAAACAGTTACTAATCTGAGGTATAGTTGGTATTCACTTTACATCTGACGATTCGCCATGAACCACCTGATGTATGGGATGATCATTTGGCTCCTTTTATTATTTGCTTTTACTATTTGGTCAGCACTCATGTGGTAGTTGGAAGAAGATTGCTAACGGGTTGTGCATGCAGCGTATCTGGTAGGAGAATTGGAACAGCAATGCGGATGTCAGATGTGGATTAGTAGATTACCGTGTTGACGCACTGAGGCCAGCGCGATGGTTAAAAAACATTTTACACTTCTCTCCAGCCAAATTCGCACGTTTGATTGTGTTTTTTCTGACGGGCATTGGTTCGAAGACAGGCAACTGAGACCAGATAATGTGTTGATAAGTTTACTGGATTGTGTGGGTCTTCATCTGTATGTTGGTGTCTGATGAGACTTGTTGAGCCATTGGCGGAATTGTTGACTTTTGCTCAATATCCTTCCGTCATCCTCGTGTTAAAGTAATTTGGCTGTCTTTTTTATCATCCCTAATTCCCCGAAAAGAGCTGTGATTGAAAACAGTCCCTTTCTGAAAAATTGACTAAACAAGCGTCTGTTCATTTGAAATTATTCGCAAATAATTGATTCCATGCTAGTAGCGGCACAGTAACCTGGAGGTACTGAGTTCGAATCCTCCCAGCGCCACCCACCTTCCTCCAGAACAGCTTTTGATTCACCAGGGCGTTCTTCTGTGAGATTGACTGTACACACTACAATAAAGTAGAAAGAAATNGAAATGGAGCATTATTATTATATTGGAAATACTCTGAGCTGTTTCTTTCTGCTGCATTCTTACCTAACCGAATAGTAGAATTTCATCAACATCCAAAAGCTTAATTATAGTCTTGCGTTCTGATTGGTCATCTTCCCCCTGCACCTCGCGAAATGCTCGTTTACGATCTCGCGTCCCCAGTAGCCCTTGCTGAGGAAGTCCTTTCCACTGTCTTCACGTGGCAAGTTTGTTTCAGCACCGGTCGGTCATTGCTGTGCACTGTTTTTGTTACATTCCCATTTTTGTCCGATTACGATAGTCTGGACTAGGTCGATCCTGTGGTGGGTACCCATGAGTTAATTTAAGATAGCGTTGTATATCGTATCAGTCTTTTCCCGGCTAACCCTTAGAGGATGGCAAGCCTCAAATAGATTCAAGTAGACGTCTTATCGTGCGATCCACTTAAGGTGCACCATAGACAAATTTGAATCAATAATTTAGCAAAACATGAGGTCAACGAAAGAAATCTGTTCTCCGCTTGCAAGTGGTGCTAGTTGACCGCGGCACACGTCGAATCAACATCCACTCCCAGAAACTGGATTAGTTTTTTTCTGGCCCACATGATCTTTGAATATGAGTCTGAGTAAACACTGTTTCTGTAGAGGCGGTGCGTTTAAACTGTTTTATTTTTTGGAGGAACGACCGAATGTGTTGGTTCAGGAATGCTTTCGAAAAATACCCTTTTGACACAGGTAGCTCTAATCACGTGTGTCTATCCGTTTCTACCACTCGATTATACTCACATCGGGGTGTCGATACTTGCGAAACCTAATCACATCAATTCTTTGAGTGATGGTTGTCGAGCTGCATAATCCATTGACTCATTGTCTCATAATTCATGTCTTCGAACTCCATCATTTCCCCACCACCACCATTGTAACCCCACTTTTCCACCTATTTAACGGGTAACCTTTCATTGATCGCATCGCATATCCAGAATCGTAATGGTATGCTTGTTGTATATAAAGAAACGAAAATAAAATGTTTGAATCAATACTATAATGACAGTTATTCTTGCCGAACAATTAGCTGCCTATAAGCGTGTGTGCTCTCGCTATCTCAATATCATATCTGGAATGTAAAATGATACCATCTTCTTTCGCATATATGTGCCATATTCATTAGCCCCAATTACATTCGTTGCTTTCGGCCTTGATACCCAGTGACAGAATTTCAATTCCATCCCGAAGCTGAGAAAGAATAAATAAAATCAGACAAGCACGCTCTGCCATTTGTACTGTGGTTGCCAATTTTCTTCCAGTGTGAAGTACAGTACACCACCATGTCGTCGTAGGTTGACGTGATCGTTTCCCCGGGGAAATCTTGGTAGTGTGTTTGTGGATGAGCAATTGATAGAACTACAAACCGTTTATGTGTAGTTTTCCGTCTGTGGAATTGACGGGAACTGAGGTTGCACGTAGTTGTGTATGTGGGTGTGTATGAGATAGAGAAAGTGACTGCGGGTAGAGGAATAAAGATAGAAAGGGAGTTAGTTTCTTCTTCTATTTTGAAATATTCCGAAGCGATCCAGTTCGACCAATGGATCGATCTTTTTCCCGCTTCCAACCTGAGCATGTTGCGTGTGCCGAGGAAAAACAAAGGCATTGCAACTGCGAGAAATTCTCGCTCAGTTTGATGATGCACTTTCAATCGCGTATTGTGGTAACGTTTACTCTCAAACTCTCCGGCCAGATATACTGAGGGGATTAAGAGCTTCTTTCTGTGTGCGCTCTTTATGATAGGGAAAGCGAGTGTTTGTCTGTGGCCTTCGTGTTTGATTCACTGGATAGCTATCAGGCGAACAACAGAAAGCGAATGAGATTTTAAGAAATCAGACTTGGAATTCTGTTTTTTACGAGATTAAAATACTTGTTTTCTTTCTCTTTAATCAAAATAAATGACACCAATTTGATAGGTGAAACATTCTTCCTCATTCCATTCGATCGGTGCGATTCACTTGAATGACGATCATACCTGTGTTTTACTCTTAGACAGTCGTTCTTGGTTTCAGTTATTCAGATGTTGTATTCGTTTGTTTATGCATTATGTCGCTCCCCTCTCTTACTTATCCTTAGAACATTCAGGGAAAACAACCCTCCACCCGTCTGTCTCTTCTGTGCTTTGACGAAGAAATCTCGGGTAACAAGATTTCTGTAAATTGATAGATATTGAAGTCATCGAAAAAGGTATCTGGCAATATTTACTGAGAAAGGAACGATCCAGACTTGGTTTGGATCAGTTCAGATGATCGGTTAGTCGGCGCAGTAGTGTTCCGCTTCTACCTGTGCAAATCTGACCAATCATGCCTATCGACTCGAGCGAAATCTGTGTACCAGATTGTGAATGAGGAAACTGAACGGTCGAGTAAATATTATGTCCACGTAACCATACTATACAACTTCGTCAATGATCAATTCCTGAAGAGCAGGTTTTCGGAGCGAACCCATTTTGGTCAATCCATTGAGCATACCACTGGAATGCCCTTTTGCCAGTGTTTGGTTTGACCTCGCTTACCTGTGCTGTCCACGCTATCTGTTTCCATAAGTTTCTCCTTTGGTGATACATTTGCCATAGTCTGTGAACTTCCGGTTCCTTGGCATCCATGGGTGTCCTACACAGCCTCATTTTATTGTACTCCCGCATTTCTCGTCAACTGAATGGTGTTCTCTGAAAATATGCAAAGTAGAACAGTTGCATTAATTCTCGCCCTGTGTACATATTGAGCAATTCTAAGAGGCCTAGAATTTATCTAGTTGAAACACAGTAATACAGGTATTGATCGAACTCGTGCGACACCGTGGCTTTCCTCCTATCTCCTCTTCCTAATATCGAAGGTTGTGAGCCTCATACATCCAACTGAGGCCACGTCAATGCTCTTTATCCATGAGTGTTGATGTGCAAGTATAATATTTGAAACTAAAATACACGGCCTTGCCCTGATGGGGATACCACCTTTCCAACCAATAAGCATGTTCTCCCACCCCTTCCCTTTGTTCGACTCAAGTGTGACTGATAACCTTTGACCTTCTCATTGATTTTGCCTTGTGAAGTGTTTTTCGGTGTTTAAAGATTTGTTGTTCTGACTCAACTTGTACTTAAGTGTTTGTAGATAGCTGTAAACGTAATGCGAAACAGTTGAATTCAATCTGTTCTGTAATCATGCTTGTTCTCACTTTTGTTAAATTCTTAAGATGAACTGGTTGCATTGCGAGTTCCGTCTCACGAGATCGATTCATACCGACAGACAGCTGACCCAACCTAGAATAGTCTGTCAACGATTTCTTCTTTGGTGATTGTAAACCATCTGCAAATTGTTTACCGGAAAAGTTGTAAACATCCAGTTGACATGTACTCTGATTTATACATAGCTTGATCAGTAATTGGCAAGGAATCGGTCCACACTACTGCACGCCGCAGAACTACAGAGTATGCATCAACCACGGCATGAGTGCTAAATTTTGTTGAGTAAAGTTCTAAAACTGATCTGAGTCTACTCGAAACAGTGCAATGTAGGCATTCAAAATGAGAAAAAGTTCACTGTCGTCGTTTTCTTTTTACTTCTGAAATCACATCCACTCTGAGGCTGACGGTAAAATCCGGTGAATTCTGGTGCTTCGGTCTACCTCAAATCTCAATCCACTATGTACGTGTATTATACATTGCAGTGTTATTTTTTAACCATATGTTTCTTCCTGATTGTATTCTGTTTTTTTGAGATAGTTGAACCAATCGGCTCTCATAAGAACCCACTTTTGATTCGTTGGATGCCTCTCTCTCGAACGCAGATCTATTCGCCCTAGAGTACTAACAGCAAAAAGGGTGATTTAGCACATCTCAATACAAACTCATCAGCACTGTGGACGTGGTCTGTGTGGTCTGTGAAAAGCTGTGCGATCTGGAGTATGCTGACGACATCGTTTGCTTGTTCGAATATATGGAGGATGCACCAAAAGCACTTGACAGATTAACAAGCTCTGTTCGGCATGTGCTTCGCACCTTCAAAGTGCAAAGTGACGCTACAAGACTGGGTGTTGCCGAGTTCTGCTCTAAAACTACACGTTCAGAAATTAGCTGAAGTTGGCTGCTTCTCGTACTTAGGTAGCTGCGTGACCAACGACGGTAGCGCATCAAAAGAGATAGCCGCCCGTATTTCCAAGGCTCGAGCAGCGTACGCAGGACTTTAACACCTGTGGCGACGACGTGACGTTTCACTAAAGTTGAAAAGTTGCATATGCTGTCCCACTGTACGATCAGTTCTGCTTTACGGTTGTGAGACCTTGAATTGATGGGTAGAAGACATCCGTCGCCTAGTGGTTTTCGACAATCGATGCTTACGTATTCTGGCCCAAGTGGGATGGAATGAGCGGGTTGTTAACTTAGAATTAAGTCGTCGGGTGTTTTGGAATGCATCGAAGAAGAACTCACTGTCGCATCGAATTCAGCTCAATAGGCTACATTGGTTAGGACACGTTTTGCGTATGTTTGACGGTCGTCTATCCTAGCGTGCCTTATTCGCAGTGGCTGTTGCTGGAGAGAGCCACATGGAGACCAACAGGTGATGTGGAGACGAGGCATAAAGAAATGCACATAGCGATTAGGTAGAGTAGGTGTCTCTTGTCTTCCGAGATGGGGTCCAAAAGACTCCGAAACCGCATGGTTGGAAACACTGAAGGTCATGGCTGCGAGCTTGCTGTCAGTTCTTATCAAACCAGAATGCTTGAAGTAGTATGCATGCATAGTTGAACTGTGTACTCTATGTGTTGACCACAGAGGTTCGCTTTCTTTTCCCGTCCTTGAAAGTAAGCTCAACCCGTATACTTACACATTCTCACTTGCCTTGTATGCGACTCCAGTATAGACACACATCTGACCGTGTTTTGAATTTTTGAGGCTGTAGATGTTCTTCATAGGCCAGTTGGTGCATCCCTGCTTTTCTGGGTTATGATTTTTCTGCCTCGTTTGGCTTTAACCCTGACTCTTCCATAAAGAATAGCAGGATGTACATGGCTTTTACATATGCGTGCACCTGTTATTTGCGGCCTAAGCATCTTCGCCCTCGAAAAATCTAACGCTCATGTCCAGGTCGAGTTCATAAGTTATCAATCACTTCGCCTTCTTTAACGTAAGATTCAATCTATGATTCACGTATCCTGCCCGAATTTCACAGTTTGTATTTACTATTGGTTTCCTCGCGCGCACACCTACACAGTCCGTCATCGCTACCGTAGGTTGTGAAACTGGAAAGTTTGCCTCAAGGTCATCATAAAACAGGTGCTGTGTATCTCACCTCAACGTACCAGCCTCGTCCCACACACACACACGCACACACACATTGCCTCAGGCCGTTTGACTATCTGTTCACCTATCTGCCGATTGCCCTGACCACATTATCCCGCTAAGTACGAGTGAATTGCTTTGAGATATGGTGGGAGGGAGGGTTAAACAATGTACGAATTTCGGTTGCGGCCGGCTTCCCATGTATGTACGTGGTCCTTTGAAATTTTATGACTTTTTCCCAGTGTGTCTGTCTGTCGGTGTTTGTTAGATGCAGGTGCAATATTGTACCTTTGTGAATGGTCTCGTTTGTCAGTTTTCTGATATTACTTGAAATAATATCGGAACAAATTGAAATAGTAAACCACATCATGATTGATTGTTAAACTATATTGTATATATATTTCACAGACGTCTGACGCCAAACAAATCATGGTACAATATTCTTTATAGAAAGAAAAACGTTCCATGATTTACACGTGGGCTGAATGCTGCCAGGTTGCCCTGGTCAGGGCAGGTGAATTAACTTGAGGAATCTATAACCGGAGCCTTCGGCTAACCGAAGCTTGACCCGCAAGGCAGTGGGGCGGTGTGTGAAAACCGCGTTCCATTGGGGGCCGTTGTCCAGTTGATCGGATCATACTCCCTTTGGACGGGGTCAGATGTCGAAGATGCCCAATCAAGCCGGTGACCATTGACACAGCCGGGAAGGTGTGGTTGTGGTTTGTACGCCTCTTCTTGATTGTCAGGGTTTTTAGCCAACTCCCCTAGGTGAACTACCAGTGCTTCACCAACCCAGTTGTCGGCTTTTCATCCCCTCTCACTTTTTTGGGAAACCACCTCCACGAGAAGACAGTAAGTAAGGCTTCCTCAACAGAGGCTATTTCAGTCGCCTGGTCTTATGGGAGCATTTCGCGAGGTGCAAGTGTAGGGTGACCAGCCGCTACCCTAGACACTCACTCCCCTCCATAATGAGGATCTTTCCCGATCAAGATCCTCATGATCGTACTACTTTTTTCATCATTAGCGTTATCCTAATCACAATCGTCCATCGTACTGTATGCTCATCCACAACTTTTACTCAGATCCCCTGTCATACGCTCACCTCGGCGCATGCAGCTATCTTCACTCCCCCCCCTTGTCAGTTTCAGTCTATTCACTTTCTAATCTT
>UZAN01039823.1:18718-31336 GCA_900618425.1 Echinostoma caproni | reverse complement strand
CCGTGGTCGATGTATAATACTGTCCAGTGGAAAGTATTCTTTGAGCCGATAAATCAGATGCCCAGGTAACTAGGAATTGCCGATACAAAATATTTATATATACATGTGTGTGTGTGATCCACCCTTTGATTGACCTTCGTTTACACATTTGCATTCAATGACTGCTGGAGTTTGACATGAATATGCATCATATGCACACGTTAACTCGCCTCTTTGTTCTGTCCATCACATTCAGAGCTCAACTAAAAGCATCAAAGCGTAAAGGGTTGGCCGTTTTACGGGCTCCTACTGACCCTGTTGGACGTTCCAAATTAAACGCTCCACGCCTTACCATGCCCATATTCACCGTTCTTTTCGGATCGGAAAACGATAGGTCACCTGATCGCACTCCTCATACTCGGACGGACGAAGAAGAATCCGTTGCGGCTGCTCCACTAGTTACGGATACACCTGGGGACATGCTTCAGCAACTCAATCTGCCCAGTTTACCGCCGGGTCGACTTCCTCAAGATGCTGAATTTTATTGTCCCTTGCATGTGAGTGTTGTATGCTGGTCTATACGCCGTCCTCTCTCTTTCAAGAGCGTACAATCCTCCATTAACTGTCTCTGTTTTCTTTCCACACACGCCCGAGTTCAGACTGTGTGCCGAACAAATCACGGTGCAATAATCTTTATTAACGGAAAAAAGTTTATAATTTTTTTGAGGACATGATACTGCTGGGTTGCCCAGGCCAGGGCAGGTGAATTTTCTTGGGGAATTCACAACCGGAGCCTTCGGTCAACCAAATCCTGACCCGCATGGCAGCTGGACAGTGTGGGAAAACCGCAATCCCTTGGGAGTCGGTGTCCAGTTCATCGGATAATACGACCATTGGACGGGGTCAAACGTCCAAGGTGCCCAATACACTTCGATACCCAATCGAGCTGGTGACCAACCGGGGAGGTGTGAATGGGTGTGGTCCGTAGGCCTCCTCTTGGTTGGTTTGGAATCAGGGTTTTAGCCAACTCCCCTGGTTGAACTGTCACATGTTCGCCAACCCGGTTAAAGCCCTGGATATTGGTTTTTCTTCCTTCCACTTTGTTGGGAAAACACCTCTGCCTCGAGAAAACAGTGAGAAGGGCTTCCTTAGCAGAAGCTATTTGAAACGCTTAGTTGTAAGGGGGGTATTTCTGGAGATGCAAGGGAGGGCTGGTCAGTCGCAATCTGAGACCCACTCCAAACCATGCTGAGGCTTTTGGAGGCTGTTTTCCTTCACAACAATGCAGTTCGAAACACTTGATTGATACGTAGATAAAAGTCAGCGGCAAAATTTCTAACTGATAAATGTTTTTATGAGCAAATCAGTTACCAATTTTCTTAATAACACTAGGAATTTCCACTCCTGGACACAGACTATTTTTATGGATTTTTTGCGTCATTCCTTAAACTAGTTGATATACGAACATGGCAACCATTTCATTTAGAATTCTAATCAAAGCACTTCCCAATCTATCTAGACCAAGTATAACTATCTTCTTTATTCTGGTTACTTAAAGACCCCTCTATCCGTTCATACAGTTCATGCAGCATTTGTCTGGAATGCGGTAATTAATCTTGCTCAATGAGGAGTGACGTAGTTGTTTTGTATAATATAGTTCTCCATTGCTTTTGTGGTCTGCCACGTATATTCTCTCAGTGTTCCGCAACGTGCTTCAGCATCCGCAGTTCGTGGTCTCCATATTACAGGATATATTTGTGTAAAGGTCTTCACTCACTTTCGACAGTGTCTGTCTGTGTGTGCATTGCATCACTAACTTCCATTATGTAATTCTGCCCACTTGAAGTTGTCTGTTTTGATAAACGGTGATCCATCTTCCATCCATCGAAATAAGTATCGATGTCATTGCGAGCTGTTTTCGAAACCGGATCGATGTGTAAACGCTGGAAATTTTTACTGTGACATGATGTGGACGAGGGGGATATTTTTATAGGCTCTGATTGTTTTTCAGAAAATGAGAAATGCCCATTGCCCCCGGAATATGTTTTTTTAATAATTTTGTTCATTCACCTATCACGCTTTTTCCAAACACTGCATGGCATATATTTCTCGCGTCAGATGAAGTGTGTAGTCGTTGCGCTTTTTTCACCACAACCAGGTCGGTAATGTCCTGTAATTATGATCGCATTCCCACTGTCGGGTTGAGAACTGACACGTGAGGTGTTGATGAATTCCTTTACAGATAACCCCAAACAGAATTCTCTTTTAGATATGGTGATAAAAGGAATTGATGGCCTGTGGGATTGCCCTTCGCCGCTTATGCGTCCCTAACGCCATTTCGTCCGTGCACCGTCTTATCTCTATCCCGCTTCAGGTCTCGGCCTCACCCACTCACCCACATTTCCTTTCTCTCAACATCTACCCCCCCCCTCTACCTCATTCACCAATGATTGACACCATAAGGCACAAGACAGGTGTGTCTGTGTGTGTGTGTGTGTGTGTGTGTGTGTGTGTGTGTGATATGAAATAGAGGAAGATAGGTTACAAAGTTGGGTCACTGGTAAGCAGGATAAAGTGAACCAAAAGCCCTGTTCGGTTTTGAAGAATATTGTAAATATCAAGTAACCGTAGGAAAAAAACCCTTCCGAGTTAGAAAACCTACAGTCTGGTAAAGTTTGTTGTTGAGATTGTACCAAGCCTTCCCCCGTACCGATGTTTGCTTTAAATGGAGGGGGGAGACAGTAGAACAGGTTGAGCTGACTAAACCGGATTGTTCGAATCAACTGAGACGTATGATTCACACCAGGTCATACCGGTTACCAGAGGAGTTCTCTTTTCCGGAGGAAGTGACACATTCAACCCGGTCCGAATGCTGACGATTTCAATCGGAAATCATGGATTATGGCATATGGCAATTTTCTCGGGCACTGATCCGCACCTGTGATTTTGACCCATATATTCTGTTCTGTATTGTCGTAATAGTTTGCCCCCACCCCTTGTCTTTTTCACGTGCGCCCACTCTCGCAGTCTGATGCATTCGTTTCGGCTCCCTACCAGCAAAACTGAATAAAGGGAACAGTAGCTTATTTTTCTGTTCTCCCCAGTCTCTGAAACTCGAATTCTCCATTATATATTTATTTTTTGCATACGTCTGGGTTCAGACTATGTATCAAACAAATCGCGGTATAATAATCTTTGTGAAAAGAAAAAAAGTTTTATGATTTGGTTGTTGGCTGATACTTGATAGATAGGTACTTGTGTCCAGTTCAACGGATCATATTCCCTTCAGACGGGGTCAAATATTCAAAGTGCCCAGTCGATCCCATGAAGACTTCCACAACCAGGTAGGTGTGTCTGGTTGGTACTCCCCCTCTTGATTGGTTTGGAACCAGAGATTTTAGCTAACTCCCCTAACTGAATTGCCAGAAGTTCACCAGCCGGGTTGGAGCCGCGGATATTAGTTTTTCGTCCTCTCACTTTGGTGGCAAAACATCTCTGCCACGTTAAGGCAGTGAGTAGGAGGGCTTCCTTACTAGAGGCTATTTGAAATGCTTGATTATATAGAAGCATTTTATGAAGTGCAAGGGAAGATGGCCATTAACAACCCGAAACACCCTTCCCCGACTATACTGAAGCTGTCGGAGGTGGGTTCTTGACTGAGGTATTTCGACCACGAGTTTCAGGGTTTCTTTCTTTGCTGCAACGTCTCTATGATTCATTCTTTTCACCGTGTCATCCGACGTTCCCATATGTCTTTTCTCCATCTCAATTTCAATCTACAGGTTGTTCGTGAATAAAGCATGAAACTTACTCGAACTAAGTCAGTTCGATTTCAGCATTAAAATATTAATGATATTATTATTATTATTATTATTATATAACAACAGTTTGAAAGCAAATGAAATACATCTAGCATGTGAGGAATGACCGAACTCTGAAACACACACCACGCCACAAAATCACTGCGCAATTGCATAGTGACCGGTACCTGATCAATTTCCAAGCAGATCCGCTTCAGCCAAATGGTTGAGCCACAATAGTCGAGTCTTGTTCATCCCTGCCACATTTTCCCGCAGTTTTTCTGCTCGAATACCACCATTGCCGCCTAACCTCACCCCCTTTCTTTTTGTCACATACCAATCCTCTGGTTGGTTGTTTCTCGCCAATTGCTCGTACTCGCGCATTCAATAAAATGGAGCTGAATGAATAAGATAAGAAATTACGGTTAGTGATGTTCTCGTCACTGCCCATTTTCACAGCTTTCATCTCATTACAGATTTTGAAAAATCCTGTTTCACTGTATTTGGTTAGTATCAAACAACATGCTCACATGCTAGTTTGTTTTCTCGTTTCTGTCACTGATCAGTCTTCAATGACGCTTTGATAAGTTGCAGTCAGTTCTCCCATTTGTCCTTCTCACTGTCCATTTGATCTCAACTTTTCCTCCTTCAGTGGATCTATGGCGGGGCGGATGAAATGTGCTGGGAAATGCATCGAGCTGCCCAACGTGTTCCGCACTTACTGATGAGCGATGCTCTCGATTCTGGGACCGGCACAGAAGCGGATCAGGATTTGTGGCGTAAAGAAGAGTCACTTTTGATCGAAGAGTTGAATCTGATCGGTCAGCAGACAGACGAATTTCCCAAACTTCCAGACGATGGAGGGGTAGATTTCACTTCTGGTAAGTCGGTGTACGAGTAGCCTTTTCGCTATGAGATGTCCATTAAAGCTACTGTACTCAAATGATAGGTTAATGGTCTTTGACTTTCCTAATGCATATTGTTATTACCCCAGCTTTCTCAGGCTTGTAGTTAATCATTGTATATGAACAGTACATGAATGATCAAGCCGATTTTCTTCTAAGCACACGACCGGTCTTGTAGTTTCTATTAATCACCTTACATACTCATCTCCTGTTCATTCGTAAACCTGTTTTTTTATTCCACTTTCACCACTGTATCTTCATTCCCTTATCAAGAGACGTAACGAATTAACCACTTGTCTATTCCGGTTAGTAATGCGACAAGCACATTAATGTAGCAACTGCTCAATGATATCTTTCAGCCATCACGCAAAGATTCTATGAGAAATAAAATGTGTTCAACATACGGAGAATGAATGAACGCCCGCAGAACTAAACTCACATCCAAACCCATGACATTTTACAAATTCTCTGGTACATGTTAAGTCAAACAATAACATTTTAGGCAAAGATAATAATCGTCTTTTGACATTCATTTTATTTTGTTGATTACACATTCGAAAAGTCAGTTTTCAGTAGTGCAGCCGCCGCCAATCAAATGCTGTCTGGGCAAATACAGAAACGGGAGGTGGAGAAGCTTAACCTGGGTGTCTCATCACTGTCTCCAAACACACAATGCGGTGCAAAGAAAAGAGAACAGGCTGTAGATAATGTTTGTTTCCATGCTGTTGGAATTGTGCACTGCTGTGCTACTTAATCGTCCGAACTGTGCAATGAATCTCAGCCCAAGTCTAATCCACAATGTAGTGTGATGATGCCTTGATTATACAATCCACTGGGGGTCTTTATTTGTTATCGGAATATACGCCCTTCGGTTGGGTGTAGGTGTCACGAGTAGTGTCTGGTCACCCTTCTATCCCAAACAGGTTATGTTGAGGAAGTCCTACTCATTGCCCTCCCTTGACGGATATGTCTTCCCACCGAATTGAGAGGATGAAAAACCAGCACCCAGGACTCACCTGGGTTGGTAAACGACTAATTGTTCATCTTGGATAGTTGACTGGAAACCCTGATTCCAAACCAATCAAAAACAGGTGTTCGCACTACACACCTTCCTAGCAGTGGTCATCGGCTGGATTTGGTATCGAAGTGTTTTGGACACCTAGGACGTTCCATTCCCGTCCAGAGTTCGTATGATCTGATGAACTGGACACCGTCCACCAATTGATCACGGTTTCCACACACCGCCCCGCTGCCTCGCTGCTCGGGCTTTAGTTGTGAATTCCCCAATAAAATTCACTTACCTTGGCCCGGAAACCTTGGAACTAGTTGTATTTTCACATAATGTCAACTCAGACACTGGATATGTAGATATCTATAATCGGTTTCGTAAATTTACGAGGAGGCATCACTATTCAGGAATATATTGCCCAATGCAAGAAACAAACCAGGTTTCGCGAATCAGATGATCCAACCGGGAAAAATCAACTGAGCGATTAGCAATGGAATACGTTTCTCAAAACATAAATAGTTGATGGGATGCTAGGACCTTATCTACTCTTTATATCCCTTCAGGCATTTGCATATATAGTTTGATCATTCATTCCATTGGTAAGTGGCCTAAGCTGGCTGTGCTTGTGTGGCCATTAGAAATGGGTAGTGAAAAGTAGAGTGGAAAATGTGTGTGCGTGTGTGTGATCTATTGGCCAATCATGCCGTATGAGTAAATACCTGAAGTGATATACTGATAACAATCTTTTTTCCTCGTTTTGTTCTTATACATCGATGGGAATAATTTGCGATAAGATGTTATCGTCTCAGACGCATTTATGCCGCTATTTATTTGTGCGATTTTATCCCCCCCCCCCACGAAATTTTCTAACTTCTGTTCCCACCACTTCTCGTCCTCTATCCAATCTCTCGTGGATCATTAGCGCGTGCCTCGTTGATCAAATCGCTGGAATCTATCGCTTTGTCCACTCGTGGCTAACCGGGTTCCGGGGATTCCGGATATGATAATCCCAGTTGTGTTTCTTCTTTGTTATTTGTAAACCCCCGATCCATAGAAATCTTTTTGAATTCAAGTATACACATATTTTTGTATTGCACAGATATTCAAACATTTGAGATTTGTTGAATCCTTTTATTTTTCTGGAGGCTGTGGATGCCATAAATTTAGCTGTTTACAAGTATCGAGCATATATTTTCGGTTCATCACCGTATTTTCGTCTGTCTATTGTATTTATGGTGCCTGAGTGAAAATCTGTTTTTTGGGCGTCGCATCGTTATTCATCAACCTCCCATTAGCAAAGATATATATATATATTACCTCCAATATTAAGGAATATATGGAACAAAACAGTGAAATTTCCTGGATGTCTTTGCTATTATAAATCACTGTAGCAACGAGGCACACATAGATAGGAGGCACCACTTTATGGCTCGTACAGGTAGCAACCCCAAATACGGTTTACCTAAGTTACATTGCTTTGAAATGGATAATTAGTAGTCGTAAGCACCCGAAAACTGTTTACTTATCCTCAGGTCGTCCCAATACATCCTAACTGTAAAAATAACCTAAAAGGACCATTTGATACGCCTAGCCCATTTTTGGCAACAATAAATGCGAAATGGTATAAGGTATTTGTGAAGCATTTTAATGCGATGGGAATGTTTGTGATAACCAACGAATAAGGAGCACTGGACAGCTGTTTCATCCTGTTTGGAACTCGTCAGCAGTGCGTACTTTTTGTGTCCCTGTCAGTACTCGAATCGCGATTCTTCAGGCTGGGACTTCAAACCCTTACCTTTGCACTGCACAGTCGATGGTTATCACCTTGTGCGAATGGATCAATTTATTTAGGTGTTTGGATTAGCCCATTCGGTTTTTCACAGGCACTATTGATGATGTTCGATGTGGGTTTCATTTCTTGGGAGATCTTTAGTTCCCCACTGTTTGTATGCATGTTAGTGCGAAACAGCTGTCCAGTACTCTTTGTTCATTATCACAAAAATTTCCATTGCAATAAAATGCATACAAACAGTGGGTAATTAACGATCTCCCAAGGAGTGAAACCCACATCGAACATCAACAGTGTCTGGTGCCTGTGAAAAACCGAATGGGCTAATCCAAACATTCACCATCAATTCGTTTTCATTCATCTCTTCGTGAAGATTTATCAAGACGAATTTAGTTTCAACTAAGCACGTGTCAGATTCGATCAATTTAGGGACACATGGAATACTGTGAGTGAATGAAAGTATATGACGGAACTCAGAACGGACCATGTTGTGGTCCGTCAACAGACAAGGGAAAAACCCTGGTTGCATGACGGACATCGAGACTCGCTCATCTCAACACTAGTCTCCGGGGTTATGACTCGGTTGGAAGCTTTCAAAACCTGACTACTTGTTACATGTGGGTAATGGAGAATTTGATTCAATTTCAAAAGAGGAATTCTTCATGTATGGAGCAAATGAAGCGTGAACTGAAAAGCTGTGAGTGGGTTCATTGTGGCCTACTCCTTCCACTCATGCAATGGCATTAAGAGCATGAGACCAGAGATAGGCAAATGCAAGACACAAGTATGGCAGATGTCCATGCTCACTGAGCTCAATTAAATGCTGCTCTTCGATTGCTGTGTCGCTCGGCTTAGTGCGATGATGCTTGGTCGCTCAGATTGGGATAGACCGTCAACGTGGTTGTGGGAACGTGCATGCATAGGCGCACTTTTTATTTGGCTACTTGAAATTAGTCAGTAGGTAAAGTGATAATGTGAAAAAAAAGAAAATTGTGATCTGGCCCCACTCATTTCAGGAATTGCTTCGCAATTAATTCCAATTGTGGGAAATGGCTGGAACATATTACTGGACACTACTCATTTGTTTTACGTAAACTAACTTAAGATGAACCATCTCAAACCTTCAAGCACCAATCTTCAAGGCAAAGGCGAACCCTTTGAGTTCGGCCATACATTGTTACCAGTGCATCTTCGGTATACCTTTTACCTTTTTATTTGCAAACAACTAAGTCAGTTGTCATTTTGACGAAGGCTAGAACGCAACGTATAAACGAATGCTTCTTCTATAAGCGTCGTAATAAATGGTAGGGACTGCCTCCCATTAATTTTGTTCCAGATATGACATACCAGATGAATCACACTCTGCTGCGGTTCAGTTGCACTGTGAGCAGAGGAAACTGGGTCAAACGACAAAGCGGGATCACAACTCATACGCCCTCCTGAATTACTTGTCTGTGATGGAATGACTTCCACTTTGTATCGACTTCTCGCTATTCGTGAAAAAAAGTCACAGTTATTAGTCATTGCAAGATAGACTTAACGGACGATGACAGAACACACCCGATCTGGATGAACTCGTCAGGTCTAAGTGTTCAAGAAACGTGAAGAATTTAACCGTTCATTCCGCCAAAGCGAAAGCAGATCGCTTCAACTGTGAAAAAAATCCGATCGGTTCAGACTGGGATCAGGACGGATACAGTGACCGCGACGGCTTAGTGATACACCTGGAAGAACGTTGTCAACAAGTTCCTTGAAAAAACCCTGACAACCGAAGGATGATGTTTGTCACGCTACTGAAGAAGTGTGCGCATCTCTCCATTCATCATTATTTGTTGAAACGCTTGACCTCAAAAAACTTGTCAGTCACCCGCTCACGAAGTACCTTTGTTTGTTTATACAGTTCATTCGTAAGGGCTTTAGGTATTCATCGAATGAAAGGGAATGACCGAGCCAAATTGGTCTCCGATTGTCGTTGCCCACTGAGGTTTATTGCAATCGTGGTGCGAATGCACGTGCCACTGGAATACCTAATCGCGGTTCACGCACTGAAACGCCGAAATTTTACACACTATGTCACAACTGAATTCATCTCACCGTGGTTGCAGAGAATGATCTAGACCTAATACGACCGTGTTTTCTTAATTATGGGTTGGAAGATTCGGTTGGTGCAGGACGGTGGCGTTTTTGAACATCTACTGTAACGACAAACACGGTGCATATCTGAACCGAAAGATAATTTACTGGTTACTTTTAGAGCCTTAGAAAAATAATCAATCTTTTGAAGACCAACGTAATCTGATTGACGATATTGTGATCAATAATAATAATAATAATAATAATAATAATAATAGTAGTAGTATGTAACTACTTGCTTAAAGACAATCAGAAGGGAGAACTGGCGCACGTTTAGCTTCGCCAATGCAAAGTAAGTTTAAAGTGCACTGTATTCGCTCACTGTGGACGGAATCTTCGGTGAAAAACGTTATCACGTTAGCTTTGTCGTACATAAAAAGTAAAGGTGGCTGATTGATGCGATATTCTGTAAAAAGACGTTGACGACAAAATAGAGAACGCGAAACGGAACAATAAACTGCAGCACGAATTGAACTAGTTCTTGTTTCAGTTCATTTGAAAGTCAATATCTGCAAACCAGTCAGCAAGAAAGACAAGGTACGACGGATTTGTGAAAAGTTGTACTGCGAAGATGTATCAATGTTTAAATTTATTGCGGGCGATAGGAATGGAGATAAACCGAAAAAGGATCCGGTTCAGAGGATGTAATGCATCAGGATTGAGCTTCATGCTTTACGGTGCTGTTTGACCATGGAGTAGTTGGCCAGTGGCACATGAAGGACAGTTCTATATGTGGGGTTCTTTACGAAGAAAATCGAAAGTAATATGAAATCCATAAACAACAGGTTTGGAAATATAACAGAAGGATAGCCTTCATAATGGAAGGCCTGAAACATAAAATTTCAGTTTTCTCATTTTAAGAAATTCTTGGTTTATGAATAATTTCCAGGCGGGACGAAAACACACTACTACCCTAAGGTGGGTACATATTGCCTTTTTTCATTTTTACTTCCTTTTATGGAATGCACAATGATATCATTTTCAGGAAGTGGGAAGTGGTCAATCAAAGAAAGGGCTGCCACACAACGCACAAGTGGGGAAAGTCAGGTTGCGGTGGTGGTGGGATTCGAACACTCGTCCTCCGAGGGTGATAATTTGGTGACCATCAGGCCACCACCAGTGCAAAGCACCATCAAAGCATTCGTTTATGAGAAAGTGTAAGCAATCGAAAAATATCTTTTGCATATACTGAAGTAATGAAAAGTGAGCCAAAGGAAAATTTCAGAGCATTTCTTGGAACCACGACTGCGTAGTAGTACGTGCTTGAATGCTGAACGTGATATCGTCATCTGCTTGATGAATGGAAGTATGAATTAACCGGGTACCAAGCACTATTCTCATCTAAAGAGCGTTCTATTTGAAACAAAATGAACTCCAAGTTTTCTCGAGCACCGGGTGTATGTCTTGTTTGATACCAGGGTTCGGATTTATCTCGGAGTTACAGAGCTTCTCGTTTTAATTCAACCTGGCTTCAGAGGGTCCCGACAATAGAGTACCAGTAATGACAAATGCACATTGAGTCACGGATACACACCCCCTGTAAGTCAATGCACATGGCATAGTGCTTGGATTCGATTACCGGTGTCTAATTTGGCAACCAAAATAACGTCTTCGATAAACCCGGTGACAAAGAAGGAATGCGGGTTCTGTGATTTGGTTGAGGAGGAGCAGGAAAAGCACACATTTTGTCATAATGCTTTGTAATCACTACTACACTTTGCAGAAGCATAATTGACAGGGGAACGGTATTGTCAGGAGAGAGAGAAAGCATTTTCACGTGAATATATAAACACAAAGTTTACTTCATAAACCTCCGGGTAGCTTCAGATTTCATTGAAATAAGTTGTATTTAAATCTTTTTCAGAGGTTCAATTTTTTAAAGACCAATAGCTTGTGATGCAGTGGGAATCAGAAATGGCGATAATGCAACGAAAGTGAGTGACATTTGGAGAAGCTGCAGATGTCAGTTCGTTGCCATTGTCGTTGTAAACAGAACGGAGTTGTCTATCGGGAATTACAGTGAAAAATCTACTTTCCGCCAAAACCAAATGATTTCAATTTAGTTTTCTTATTCAGCTAGAATACTGCTAAGTTTTTCAATGTATGAGACTCATCGTTACGGCTCTTGTAGATGCCAGAAGTATGCACGCAAGCGTTTTTTGTTAAAAAGTAGCGGTGTTATTCGAGGGAACCTCGGAGTAAATGGAATTTACTCATTAGGTTATTGATTTTCTAGAACGAACCCACTAATGCAACGATTAATGTCTCCATTCCCGCCTGGGTATGATGACCGATTTATCGATCCAAACATTCACCATCTAGATTTATCGATTCATTTTGATGTGACTCGCTTTCTTACTCTGCCGACCGGAGGTCAATTATCGCCAACTTCGTTCATGCTCGTGCACCAGGTCAAGGGCGTAACGGTCTCTAGTGAACAGTGAAACCTCACCCTACTACATTCTTTAGTCACTCTCGGTGACTCACTTAAAAAATAATTTGGTTGTCAGTGAAGAAGTTAGTTCATTTCGATTAGACGAACTTTGTGATAGACCAGGTCCATCAGGTGGTGTAATGATCAAAGTTACCGATCACCCTTCAGGGTTCCCAATGGAATGGGATTGGCGGATTTACTTGAGGTTACAATGGTCTCACTTGAAGTTGTAACGGTAAAAAAAGCCAAAAGGTCATTTTAAGCAGTTTAATTTTTCCACCTCGCATAATTATTTTAAGATAATCTCCCAAGTCACCATTTGTCATGACTATTCCTAAGTCAACTGATCCGGATTCCTCCGACCGAGAAACCGAACGCGACCTGTATGTCAAGGTCCCCCGGGTTTTCATATCCTCATGTCAGGTTTTAGTTGGACGATTCGTGAGTTTCTTCGGCCCGCTATGTTTCACGAAAAGTGCCGCACACAGAAAACCTATCTGATTACATGTGTAACACACTCCTCAGAAAACGGAATCGACGAAGATCAAGCATTTGCTTGGCTTGTCCGT
>UZAN01039822.1:98565-110608 GCA_900618425.1 Echinostoma caproni | reverse complement strand
TTCTTTCTTTTCCGCCATAACTGTAAGACTGTGTTCGCCATTTCTGGAGTACCAAGGATAACTTTCATTATCCTCGGACCGTTACCACGGTAATTTGGTGAACAGGGAAGACGACTGATTGAAGTTGTAAAAACGTCGCTACACTCAAGTAGATTTTGAATGAATCGCCGTTCCTTTCGGTCGTTCTGAAGACCTTTTGGTTCATCCGGATCGTCCAACTGCGGGACACCATGGAGAAGTACGACCCTCTTATTTTCCTCCACTCGTGTTCTCATTGGGTCGGACTGTTGCTGCATTTGTTCCATCCACGGNAACTCTTTCTGAGAAGGTAAGTAGAAAGAAGAACGTCCTCCAAGTCCTTATCATCTTTCAGGGTCACCCGGAGCAGTCTGGGTTCCCCGGCATGTGGCGACGTCGGATGTGACTGCATGCAGGTAAGACAAGAGTTATCTTAAGTGTTGTTGTTGTGCACTTTGCAGATGCTAAAGATCACGTGAACGACTATACATTTCGTATTGACTAAAACTAAGCACCAAATCTTTCAAAGCTGAAAGTCAAGGTCAACAGCCGAAGCTGCGGTCAGTCAACTATTTTACCCATCTCCTTGTCCTCCAATCACTTAGGCTGTCCCGTTTCTATCTCCTCGGACTGGAGTACTCTTTTGTCCGACTTCACCACATAAACGCGTGGTGACCCTTTCACAACTGGTTTGTTTTCAAAACCACGTTACGAACGTACTCATTTCCCGGTTTTTCTCAAGCATACATTGTAATTCACTAAAATCAACGAGTTACATGAAGACACCAAAACAAATTACAATAATTTTATTACGCACAGTTATCAGTTTCAGTTTGCAGCTTTTGAAAACGAAGTTATTCGCCAAACTCCTTTGCTTACTCTGTCTAAAGACAGGTAAGAGGAAAATATAGTACTGCGAGGTTACATCAGATAACATTCGTGCATTATCAGTTCAATATCGTTGTCGGTTTGGGGAGTGAGGCTTTTGTTACCAAGGAGAACATACTGCTCAGTACACCGACGAAACAATTGCGAGGGCTCAACAAAAGGTCTAAGGATGCACAAAAACTGTTGGTAATTCGTATCGCATTCCACGCATCATGCGCTTAACATTTAGGAACACAAAAATGTCACAAGGAGCCAGGTTTGAACTGTGGATTGAGTGACCAACCTCCTGGCTGCGTTTTCCAGCCAGAAAATCACCGACACCATGAGACCTGTGTTCAGGTGCATTGTTATGGTGCAGCAAAGTCTCTCGTGCCCGAGTCCTTGGATGATGCCTGGCAACATTCTCCAGCACTTTCGGCAGACAGTGGGCATCATACCAGTTTCCGGTGACTGTGCTTTGCAGTAAGAGTAGTACAGTGGTCACATGACCGGTTTTGGTCATGAACACTACCACCCTCGGCTTTGCCACACTGCGCTCTCGTCAGAATTTCTGAGGTGGCGTCCCACAAACTGACATCCAGTGAGCCGATTGTTGCTTGGCATCTGGGTGAAAACTGTGCACCCAGGTCTGATCAGCACTGATGATCTCCCAAACTGCGTTGCAACTTCAATCATCAAACCTGGCAAGCATATGTGGCACCACTTAACCCGAAATACTTTCTGTTTCTCACTGAACTGATGGGGTATCCAGCGAGCGCAAATCCTTCTGACGTCGAGCTTCGAGTAGGATGGTGTGGATTGATCCCGATGAGATCCCGATGGCTTTCGCCCGAACGTCCTCCCCCACGATCAAATGCATAGGAGCAATTTTGTCCTCCGGAGTGTCCTCCACAGGTCAACCACACCGTGTCTCATCATCCGCGGAAAGCCTGCTACGCTTGGATTCCGCAAACCACTCAAACACATTTCTTCTTGTAAGTGCATCATCACTGTGATACTGCTTTAAGCTCTATTTCCAGTGGTAGAAAATCATTGCCCTCCAGCGACATTGACTGAGTTCCATCTTGATTGTCCGAGTATAGCGACCCCCTTGACTTGCAAGCCGTGATTGGCTGTTGATATTTGGTTCGATGAGTTGCAATCACTGAACAATCTTTACAACATAACATGACATGAATCTTTGTACCGCGCGCCCTTCGATTGGCTGCACTACGTTTGTGTTTACTGTTGCATTGGAATTCATTACTTGGTTTCTGCCAAGTTCTGTTGAACTTGGTATCCCAGGGAATTATTGCTACGTCTAAAGGATATTTATTATTTTGTTATCCGACTCACATGGTTCTGCCCGAACTGGATTTTCTGCTCGGAGCAACAAACGAAAGCGTGCCGGGTGGCAGACTGCGCTTGCCAACATTCCTCCCGTGAAGACGACGGTTCCGTCATTAATCAGTTCCAATATTCGCTCATTGTTTAGCAAACTGGATGAACTCACGAATCTACTAACTCATTGCGTGCATAAAACCACGTGTGTGGTATGCATACAGGAATTTAATTGACTATTTCTCGGCTTTCGATTCCTTTGCACGATCTATTCTCCTGCAAAAGTTAGGGTCCTTTGGTTCCCCCACCAACATGTTGTCATGGTTGGAAGATTATTTCAAAGGAAGCACTCAAAGGACGAAAGCAAATGGCACTACTTCCCTATCTGAATACCCCCTAGAACCCTCAGTCATCAATTCCTTACCCATCACCAGAACACATACCACGAAATACCTAGGAGTCACCACAGATAGCAATCTACGGTGGTCCTCGCATGTGCTTGCTTGTTTTGGTAGACTACGTCGCTTATCTTTTGAAATACGCAAGCTACGACAATTTCGAGTGAAGCATGAATTTGTATATTCCTTCGTTTATCAATGCATTTTTCCCATCATACTTTATTGCTCACCCATTATTTTCCCTGGTTCAGTTAGAAAAGACTTCATTACTCTACGTCGCGGTTTAGTAATTATCAACTGTGTTTCTCTTATTCCTATAAATACTCTGATAACTAAATTGTGTTATTTATATATCACTTCATGTGATAATTTCGGTCATAGGATACTCAACGACCCCAGTTATCCACTCAATACCGATTTATCTGCTTGCCGTTTCCACGCGCTTTAACCCGATCCAATTTTCGCTGCTTGCCCTCCCGCATAAAACATTAATCGCAACTCAACGGTTCCCTATCTAGCTCGTATTCTCATTGACACGCTGAAGGTCCGTAACGAACTAATTTTAAACTTGCAAAGATGATCACCTATTTAAGTTTTATCATTGTTGTATATTAATTTTCATTTCACCTTTAACCTCATTGTAACGGTGAACACATATTTTGACTGAAACGTAGGCACAGTCGCCTGCACAAGTCGTTTATAATAAAATAATACAATGCAATCGATAACAGATCACGTAAGAAGAGACGTGCAGATTTGTATTGGACGATCAAGGAGTGAACCCATTACCAGTGCACGACATCTGTGAAAAATCAAATGTTCTCAATCAAACAAAGTACTCTAAAGCTAAGGGAAATTTATTCACCACTGTGACACTATCTGTTGTGAAGTCACACACGAGGGGCTATATGTGCGTAGAAAACACCGAATTAATGTTTTGTCCATGGTAAGTAAAACATTTGTGTTATTGACTTCTCGCTGCACTGAGCCAGGTTGCGTAAGCCGATTAGCAGTACTTTGCTTAGTGGCAGCAGCCTCGGATTATGATTACGAAAATTAGATTCCGACAAGAAAATCGGGTCCATTTTGTGTGTTGTAGAGATCAAATGTTTTTGCAATCGATGACCCTCGATTCGCTCACAATTTCCACCCGGTGATTTTCGCGAAATTGATTTTGAATGTATGTTATGATAGCCTTCGGGTTTTTATGCCAATATATATTTGTTATCGCATCTGCAGGTGAATGTTACTCCACATGCGAGGCAGAACGTGACAGATGATGAAATTCGTGTTTGTTGTTGGCTGGTTGGTAGAATGTGGAGTTGAGAGTGCGACGAAGGTAAGTGAGGGTTTGATCGTCTTCGGAGTCCAATCAAATGTAGACAACTTTCTACGCTATCCCATGAACCACATGGACCACACATGTTGGTTTACAACATCGATCAATTGTGCTGGTTACCCTTTTCGAACGAATGTTGTGTTGAAAAGGCTTCCGTCTCCTAAAGAATAACGGACCAACAATTACCTCTGAAAACCGGGACCGATGCAAATTGTATGACAATGATGAAAGGCTTGCACAATATAAACAGTACCATTTCAGATTGATTTTATGGGAATGGCCAGTTAAGCTATTCGGTTCGGCAGCCTCGTAAGTTTGATTTCGAGAAGGTTAAGCACTTCTTTGTTTCTTAGCTATGAAGAAATGGTTTCAAGGTCAATATGTAATAAATCACGGAACCTATCGTTGATGTTCCATATGCGATATTCGGTCATATAAGTTGACACTCACGGATCAACTGGAACTGTCAAATATACTTCAGTGCAAACATGTTACCTTTCAACATTCAATACCTCATTGGCAATCTGAAGTTATTTATGTAAGGAGTTAGGTGAACCGTGACAAATAAACCATTTCGGATTCTATATAGGTATATCATTTTCTGAGTGATAAATATGTGCACAACCTTTCTTCGTGGGCCCGGTTGTTGTGCCACTCTCACTGAACACTGGGAAGTGTGAACGAAAATATTAGCTTATTGGTTCAGGTTTTACTCCATTCCTTGCCCTTAATCAATTATTGTCCCCGAACAGTTTGAGGGGAAGCAACCTTCAGAAGGTCGGTGGACCAAATTTTGCGAAACTCTGCCACACAAGAAGCTATCTATTACGGTTTCCTAACAACCCATAACAAACGATCAAACGAGTCACACTGAACTTTATGCTACACATTGAACATATTTGAAAACCCGGCTTTAAACTTTTGGTAGTCATATTCCTTACGAATATTCTCAGATCTCCGAGACCACCGAAGTCAAAAGTTTTCAACATGTTTTGCCTCACTTCCTCACCCATCCATAAAAGTTCAATAAGATTTATCACAGTTATGTTTGTTATGTTGTTGTGATTGCAAATCTGTCAAAGTAAATGTATAATTTTGCCATATTCTGAAATCAGGGAAATATTCTTTTGCTTTCTCAACTGGTCCCATATTCCAGGCTAGAAGGTGAAAACACAAAATCGAATAGAGAAGTCAGAAACATGAGTTTTCACGATTTGTCCATCGCGATTTTGCTGCACTTTTATAGGTGCAGTCCGGGTATTTGCATGTTTTCCGCTGTTATTAGAAATCTGGTCTTCTTATTATAGGTGTTTTCCACTGAATATAAAATTCCCCTTGACTGCAGCATGCACGTTTACAGATGTAGTAATTAGAAATGACTACGAGTAATTAATGCCCTGCAATAGACTGGGTACTATTGTGCCGGTCGAACGCGAGTCAGCCGATCATCTGTTTATGGGAATATAAATAGTTCCAGTAAAAACGCATTTCCTTCTCTTTCCTCAGGAAGGTAGATCCTGAAACCTATGAACTGCCGTGTTTCTCGTAAGCTATTGGAACATCCCACAACAATCAGCCACACGGTTATTTCACAGATGACGAGGATCGTTGTCACCCTCGAGGGACAGAATACAATGGAAACTTGATTTGCTATCCCCACCTCCATTCAGAACGATGAGTTTCGATATTAAACCGGTAATATGTCCGCTTTAAACATTAATTATTCAATGTAGCTCGAGCTATTGAAAGGCCAAAATGTTGAACAAGTTTGTATAAAGTGAAATCTTTCTTCCTTCTCCCGTCATTACCTTTGAAATAACCACTTCAATAATTCAGAAAGGCGATAAACCATTATTCTCCTCCTGTCACTTGTTCTATTGTGCACACGATGCAAGTCGATTTGAATTTGATTTTCTGTCCGAGGACATTGAGTTTTGTACCTAATTTATTCACGCTAAACTAATTCACCAGTTCAGTGCAACTAGTCAGTGCCTCCCAGTTCTTCTCTTCACACAACGAAATTCAACAATTAATGAAACCTATTTGTCTATTACGTTCATTTCATCGAAGCTTTTAACTTGACGTTTAAAAATGCCTGTCGTGTATCTAATGATATCGATAATATCTAATATCGTCGTTATAAAACTGTGAGTGGCAATTAATCACCTGACGTTTGCTTCGATGGAATCGGAATGGTCCCGGGTTTCAACAGCACTACATCAAAAGACAAAAAACAGGTTCCATCAATAAAGTGAATATTTGATTCAGTTGCATGAACTGATTGAAATCTCTTCTCCGGACGGTTGTTGAATTTCCCGAATAAGTTCCAGTTGGCTGATTGTTTATTGAACTGATTGAAAACTGCATTATTGTCCACAACGCAATGAGCAGCTTTGTTGCCAATTGGTAAAGCGAATTTGAGTAAACATAACTCCCTGATTTAAATTATATCCCAACAGGGGATGACTTTTGAAGTTCAAGGATTCATGGATTTTGGTGCGAATATATCATTCATGCTAAGCTAGAATTTAAAATAAAATAAGTAAGTGTTTGTAAGTTGCAAAAAAGTTTTGGTTGGGGTGATACACTTTTAGGTTTAACTCAGAATGAGCGGGTTTTTGGCTTCTGAACAAGTTCTCGATAAACATATAGATATATATTCAGTAGGTCATTACGCGGATCATACGCAGAACCGGAAATCTATGCACATAAAATGAGATTATCGTAAAAAAATACTCCGATGTACGCAGGAATTATATCCGAATCTCGTATCTAAACGGATCTAGTGTACTAACACTTTCATTCCACCATAAATTTCCAATTTTGTGATGTTTTCAAACATCGTTTGAATAGCGGAAGCCTCCTGAGTGCCTATTTATTGATGCTATTACTATTTTGATTAGGATCATATATTATCTTGATGTTGTACATAAAGTGCTTTATTATTTACCCCAAACCATGGTTTTGTACTAGTTATTTAGTCGATCACTATGTACCGTCATTGGTTTGCATAAAATTCTGGTCACTTTTCCTAAAATTGACGTGCCTAAATTGTATAAAGCATCCATCGCAAAGGGTATCGTTTGTCTACCGGAATCTTGGCTCGATCAAAACGTAGAGACATTTGTTGAACACTTTGGTTTTGAATGCTTCGGCAAGGAGATTAGGAACTGTAAGAAGAAAACAGGGGTGAAGTGGAAAGGCTGATTTTCCTTTGAATTATTATGAAAATCGCATCGATTGTTTTGCTATTCAGTGTTCCCTTAGACTTATATCAAATATAAGCATTGTAATAACCACTTTTTACGTAGCTCCCTTTTGTACTCAGTTTCACATTTCCTCCTTCTTCAATGCATTTATGCCGTCATTCCTTCCTTGTTAGATGATAACCTCAACATTATTCTTGGTGACCTTAATCATGCGTTCATATATCCCGTAACTTCGTCTCAATCAACTTATGTTTGTTTATCCCCCACAATAGATGATTTAGTTTGGACAAAGGGAATACTAATCAGCACCCGAAAATTTTGCTTTGGAACTCGCAGACCCGTTTCGGCCATTGATCTTACTTTGTTTCTCATTAAACCCACAGAAAACTACCGTCCTGTTGAAGGTTCTTTTACAAGAGCTAAACAAGTCACTATTTTTTTACGCAATTTCTCCCCAAAAACCTCTCCTCCTAAACGTTTGAACAACGTTATCTCCTGGTGATTTCCTTCTTATCCTTCTTTTCACATCGCATTCAGCCTGCTTGTAAAGGTTTTCAATCATAACTTCAACCTATGCCACCCTTTTAAAACATGATTTGTCTTAAGTGGCAGAATAGTATCTCTACTGTTAGATTCATTCATAAGATAGACAGAAGGATTTTACAAGTTTTAAGAAATTGTTTGATTAACTCATTTCATGCAACAAAAGTAAATCAGAGGTTAAACATGGTGCTTGGCGCTTTGCGATGCCAGTCCCCCAAAGAATAATAAGAAAAACGAACAGTAGAACGACTGTCCTGTCATTTTTCTTATCTGGTTATTCATACAGGTTGAATCGTGCGTGATTGGTTGGTGGCTTGACTAAGTTACTCCATGGGAAAAGCCCACAATAAAAATTAAATTGCATTAATAATGTCGACGTAACACTGCCATCTATATTCAAAAAGGTTGCCAAAGTTACTAATTAGCCACTTCACGTTCAAAATTTTACTTGTTTGGTAAGCTTATACTTCCTTTGTTCCCTGTTAAGCTGACCGGAGAAAAAGTTTAAAGGCCTCATTGGGAATAAATATTTGTATGTTAGCTACTAAATTCTAGCATATGAAATAAGATCTCTCTGACCGCATTCTGCAAATTATCTTCTGAAAAAATCCCATAATTCGCGGCAGTGCTGGTCGAGTGATGCAATTCATTCCAATTCCAACTACCAATATTTAATCAATTTACTGGAATGGACATCGTCTTTTACTAAAATAATCAAAACATTGTTTTAACTGCATATCCGAAACCTGGTTGACCACCTGCATCCTACTGTCAAATTTAGGTGCCGACTGTGGATGGTCATAACTTCGGCATAAATTGACCAGTTTTTAATTATTATGGTGTACAGAGTTATGAAAAAGAAAACAGTCTTCAGGGTTTACGCGGAAAAGGATATCACATTTGTATTGAGTCATCGCTCACCTGAGGGTTTTGCGTCTGGGCATCATTGAAAATTTCATATCAATTTTCTCAGAAATTCACACGAAGACGCTGTAAATCAAGTGAATCAAATACTGAGAAAGAATGAGGTATCATAGGATAATCACAGTATAATCAAACTCTGAAGGAACATCCTATCAAGTGTGTATATGTGGGGGTGGGGTGGGAGAGCGTTAAGTGTTATCTGTTATAGTACCTCTTCTCGTTACAAGTATGTCGTTTCGATTCCAAGCAAATGTGCTTATATCCAAAGCAACCTTAGATTAGACTGATGCATCCATTAGTGCCCTACTATTATCAATTCGAACGAAAACGGCAAGAAACGAAAATTATTTGATCAATCCCTAACAAAAATCAGTCTTTTATAACCAGAACGGTTATGAAATGGTAACTGTTTCACTAAGGAAACTTTGTTTAATTGATGAATCGGTGGATTGAATTTTGAGACAGATGGATAAACGAACTTGTGTTTGATAAATGAAAATTACGGTAAAAATGGCTTGCACATTATTGGTCACATAATGCTAGGAATAAACGTGACCACAAATTTACAAATGATGTTCACTCCAAAACTGGTCAACTGTTTATCAAATTGAACGTAGAGTGGTTGATTTGATGGTCGGTGGCCCCGAAAAATTTGATGATTAAAAGTGTTCCTTGATTACTCCCATTGTGACAAATCACAAACACAGCAATGAACAAAGAATGTTTTTATTAACGTCTTCCAAGCCTAACAAACCGAGCATGATGTTTGTCTTAACCCTGAGACGCCGATCGTAATAGGAAATGCTCAATTAATACTTAAATCCGATGACATTTCTATCCACACAATGAAAATAGAGCGAAAAAGCTCATCCAGTATATTTCCAAACTACACAACATAACACCAAAAATAATAAATCATACCTGCTATATTAGGTTACTGCATTAATTTGATAAGATTTGAGTTCATATATAACTGAAATAAAAGTCTCTATCTAACCTCATGAAAATGCCAACTATCGCGATTGATCTCGTGATGAAATATCGGCCAATTATTGACGCATTTCAGTACACTACCGGTTGGTTTGGCTCTAGGTAAAGCGATATCAAAGAAATTCTGGATCATAGTGAAATGTACCTTCCGAACCATTGAAAAATTGAAAATCCCTTTTCAGAATGGCTCGAAGGTTTATTATTTTCTGATGAGATGGTCAACGGATAATCAATTTGATGGCCGAGATCAGTTGATATGAATTGTAGTTAATGTGCCGAAATCCCAAAACTGTCATCTGTCTTTCTTAATTGGTGACCGTCAGTAATTATTCTTCCAACAATTATATTATACAATTGTTCTGTACCGAACCAAATAAGGTAAACAATTATTTTGCTTAGCCAAATCACAGATCTGTAAATAAAGGATGATAAACCCTTAGGAAAATGTTTTTCTTTATGCAGTTTTATTTAAAAATGTACTTCCTTCCGTAGGCTGTGAATCTTTAATTATGCGTAAGCAATCATGTGGATGGAGTCCCACTGCATTGACTGTTTCCAGGCTACGGTTTTTCATCCAATTAAACTGACGTTCAAGGAACTTAAAAGATGAAACGCATCATTTCCATTTACGCAGTGATTACCTACTGCGGATTTGGTGAAAAACCATAAATTTTCGTTGAAACGATGTAAAATGTTGTCTTAAAACTTGTACTGTCAGGTGTCTGCCCGCACGACCGATTTGCATCGCTTCACAGGCGCAATCGGTTTCAGACAGTGCGAGATTGCGGCATATATATATAAACTGTCTACTCATGAGTAGTCCCATATATTTTAACATAATGATGCCAGCGACTTAAACTGACTGATGTTTTTACACCAACAGTGTTCATCCCAATCTGGCCATCGACATGTGGATTGCAACCGTTTAACAAATCCATGGGGAATGAAAGCATGCTTCAGTGCGCTCCTCCAGGTCGATGGTGTGTTACAATCGGGGATTGCTGAAAAAATTCGGACTGCAGCCTAATGAATCAACGCCCATGGACGAGCAATGACAGTGTCCAAGAACGTGGTGCATTTGCGCGGGATATCCTTCCTGCCTAAAAGAACAGCGTCAGATCCCAAAGACGGTGCTGGAATGTGATGGATATAATTCATCAACAACGAGCTCATCGACGCTTGTATCATTCCCTCTAATCGATATGTTCCCGATGGGGTACGGTTGAACAAATCCACAGATGATTTGCCTGTCAGCAATAGCCCTTTGACCATACAGGATACATTTGGAAGTGCCAAGATTAGAGGTGCGTGTATTTTCTACTTAAAAGACAGAACTTCAATCAATTGGATTCTTTTTTCCAGGAAATTTGGTTGATGTCTAAGTAATCCGCACTTGTCAGCTGCAACAAAGAAAGCCATTCGGTTCACAAACATAGGTCTGTACAGATTGTGAAACACTGAGACTGAAATGGTCTGGTCCTCAATAGTTGATAGTGTTTTCACTTATTGTGAGTAATCATCTTTTATTCGTGCCTCATTTTGTGCATTACTTTAAAGGAGCACTTTCCGATGCTTTATGGTATTGGTTTTGTTCAAACGGTCTGTCCTTATTTACCTGAACCACTATATTGTGTCGCGAGATAGCTGCAACTTCCCTCTCTCCCAATGAGGAACCACAAATAAACTGAAACGCATTCTTTAGCGTACATATTCTCGCACCTCAAAATTCCATTTTTAAGTCTACAAGCGCTGTGCTTTCTAATTCTAAGACTTTTAAATGTTTGCGATCGGCAGTGTGCTGTGTGGACTTGGTTTTTGAACGTGCCTATACAACTTGAGGATCCAGAAGAAAGGCAAGACTTCCTATCACCCCAAAATTAACGACCTCGCTGACTGCAAACATAGGCTCACCAAAAGATTATTGGCAACAAGGGGAAGCAACTGGGAAAATGCACAGCCTTGGATAATGCTAGCACACCGCGTGTCCGCACAGATATATACGAAATGCACGTTAGTTCGACTGATTTTTGAAGTTACCTATGGACCTCATTATGGGTATGTGGCAGCAATAGGACATTTAAAGTCAGCAACTACAGAAGGCGATCTCGAGTACCCTTGGAAATTTGAGGAAGTCACAAGATGGCACAATGAGAAAGTCAAGAATATCAACAGATGGAGAATGTGCCCCTGATAGGATCCAACGTAAATCATATTAGGCATATAGGGTGATTTTCCAGCTGCCTTAATCAAGAAGGCAGCCACCAAAATGGAAAGAATTCTAAACAATATTGCAAGCATAACATTGGGTATAAAACTTTCAAGGATGAGCGACGTTATTTGTGTACTTCAGAACGAACTCGAAGGATGCGACCAGAAAACTAGAACTAGACCACTGGATCTCAAATTAACACGCA
>UZAN01039822.1:1615-85105 GCA_900618425.1 Echinostoma caproni | reverse complement strand
ACATGTACACGCGGTTACCAAGTCAATGCCCCGCAACAGACCCAAAGAAACAGCTGCAAAGAAACCTCCGACTGCATGTTGGCAATGCGGTAAGTGTTGACCTTTTTTCCTTTTGTCCTATTAAGAAAAGTATCTTTCAGAAGTTTTATTAACTAGGCAGCAACAAAGACCACTGTCGGACCAGTCGAAATTCCGGAGACAGTCTAACAAAAACCAGAAAAATTCAGGCACCCCCAAACAATGTCCGGTTCAAAATCTCATTCCATCACGGCCACATTCAGATCTAATTTCGAGACCCGGAATAAATCTGTAACAGTTATGGTAAACAGCATACTAGTACAAATCCGTGTAGATACGACGTCTGATGTCGTAATTACTTCATGCAACGCATGGGAGGTGACCGCTTCAGCAAGTTACTCTGTATGAGCAGCTTTGAGCGCTATATTTTGTAATGCGAATGGCAAGGTACGTGCTTGTGCTGAATTCTCAACAGGACTCGGTGTTACGTTGGTGGCACACTGATACCCGCTACCAATACCGGACGACCTATTTGCAAAAATTAATAGTGGCAGGTGTTTTATTCCTCTGAACATTACGGACGCTAACCTGCACATTGAGAAGCCTCACGAGAGCTATGGGCGATTAACATATATCGTGGGTTGGTACAATTTACCCACCCTTCATTCGGCGAGAATTCTTCTCAGGCAATCTTCCAACTATTTTTACAGGAATAGAAGATGCCACTCATTTGTATGGCCTCATCTTCACCGGTGCTACTTCCGAATACCTTTTACAGGCCTTGGAATTTGAGTTTATGCAATTTCAGGAATGTGGATTTCGCCTTCGCCTGGATAAACACAGCGTCTTCGTGCTCTCGGGTTTCACCACTGACAGGTATGGTCGCCGACTCAATTAGAACAACGTTTACACCATACAACGTTTGCACTCTCCAACGAATGTAGCACTTTTGCAATTATTCTTGGGTCTGATGAACTCATTTGCGTCCTTCCTACTAGATGTACACCGACTCCGGCAGACCATGAAGGAAGCATCGAACGGATGTGATCCCAGGATTGTCAACCGGAATCTGACAGCCAAAGGTGAAGTTAAATTCGAACCCGAATCTGAAAGTCTTGGTTACGTCAGATACCCCCAACCATCGGATTAGTGCAGAGATATATTATGTTTTTCTGAACATTTCAGAGAAGCCGATTGTCGGGCCACCAGATTTCTCGAACCTGTCGAAAGGAATTCTGGACAGATCGAGAAGGTGTTGGTAAGAAATTTCATGATATGCTGTTTTCGTCTCGTTCCATATTACTGACGGACTAAAAACCACTTCTCACAGTTTTCGAATCAAAGAAAGGCATTCCATTGTTTTCAGCAAACAGACTGCAGTGCTGGTAAATCATGGTTTTCGTCAAGCTACGTAACGCCATCCGGCATTGACTGGATTCATAGTTTCATTAAACGCGTTTGTCAACAACGGTTTCAGAGGAACTCAAAACATTCGGGCACCGTAAACAAGCACTGTCCATTGTAAGGAACTGAATCTTGTTTGCCGAACGAACCATCGTACCGAATGTTCCGCGCCTATGTGGTGCATGCACCGACAGTGCAATGGCGTTGAGGATGTCAGCGACAGCCAATC
Organism: Echinostoma caproni; assembly: GCA_900618425.1. Lineage (NCBI taxonomy): Eukaryota > Metazoa > Platyhelminthes > Trematoda > Plagiorchiida > Echinostomatidae > Echinostoma > Echinostoma caproni. Next base: position 83,454 of record UZAN01039822.1, on the reverse strand, counting down.
TCTGTCCGTGGCCGAAAACAAGAGGTCCTTGGAGGGGAGTCCACCTCGATTATGCCGGATCACTCACTGGTCACGGTCACTTGATCGTGGTGGACACATACAGCAAAAAACTGGAGGTGACCTAAGTGAAGAAAATTAAAACAGGTGCAACTACCAATGCCTTGCAGGGCCTGTTCAACAGATTCTGATGTCCGAAGGTAACAGTAAGCGAGAACGTTTGCCAATTCACTGTACCCACCTTCACAGATTTTTGTTATTGCACTGGCATTCAACATGCGCAAACTCTGCTATGCCGCCGACAATCGAGCGATCCAGTCGAACGATTCGTGTGTAGGTCAAAACAGGCACTAAAAGGGAACAACGGGAGGAGACAACGGAGGAATAACTGGTGTCTCTCTAACAGATGCCTTAATGTTGAGAAACATCAGCATACCTTTCGACGTATTTCTACCCGCAACAACCAGTAGAGATAAGCAAACGAAAAACGACAGTTAAGCGGCAGTTCAAAAAGTACCGTGAAGCACAAAATTGTATGTTTCAACCAAGAGAAAAGGTCATTCAGGAGGATTGTTTCCACAATCACGACTAGTGGACAGCAGGGGCGAATTCATTTGGAATGCTGTAATGTTATTTATGATATTCAGGTGTGTCGAACATCAGAATTCATCGTAAAAGCCAACTAGACATTGCGGAATGCATCGACGTAACATAATTAGATTTACCACTATCACTTGATCACCTTATGGACACTTTCAATCTACCGAGAAAAAAAGTGCAGCACCAACCCCACCGAGAGTATGCGAAGAACCGTCTAAACAAAACAAGAGCTAGTCGAGAAGAAAGAATTCTAGAACGGTTCCAGATAGATACCAAACTTTGAACATATACCAAACAATCACGGAGAGAGCACGCCCCTTGAAAACTACTTTATATTGGGACAACCAATCAAAAAAGAATAGTTGAACTCGGGTATCTGTCCGGAACCACCGGACAATCAAGATGGTCGGCAGCTGTCCAGTCAACCAAGCGTTTCATATATACGTTCCTTTGTCACCCTACTCCCGATAAATAATCACGATTTTTTTTAAATAATCGAATTTGTACACGCTTCCAAATTTGTGCTATTTCACTATCAGAGGAATCCCTATCTGGGCGATAAACTTTATCGAAAGGTGATCCTTTGAGAATACAGTATCGAGATAGTTCTATGTAGTGACAACATTTAACAATACCAGTACTACAGTATACCAATATCTTAATATCTCTTGGAGATGAACAAAAGCTTGTAATAAAAATCTTGAGATAATTATAAAATCAAAGATGCTTATGATGATGTTGGTATCAGCCGACCGTGATACTTTTTATATACCAAGAGCTATAGTAAGAAACCGGTGCTTAATCAGGCTTTCTATGCAAAGCTGAATGTACAGTGTTTGTGAAAATCTCATATTTTTCCCTCTTCCCGTTATACCTTATTATTGTATCTCAGGTTAAGTAAGTAGATAAGCACGCAGTGAATGAAGCAATACGTTTATTGTAAACGGCACACATATAGCCGGTCCATAGACTGGTGAGTAAGTCGGAACGCGAAACACGCAGGACAGCAGACAGGCAAGCGGGCCGACAACTGGCTCAAGCGCTATGCAATACCCTTATGCGGTTAGGCAGACATTCAAACAGTCAGAAAATCAATCAATGAAGCTGGGGCCGATCGATACCGTAGTAGAGTCAATCGGTATGGCGTGAGTGCATACGTTTATACTAGCTAACTGCATCTGCCAATCAGTAGATCAATCAATCAATCAATCTGGCCACAGACTTGCATGACAAACGTATAAGTTTATTATAGGCTACAACATCACCTCTCATGGAAGAAAAGGAACAACAAACGAAATACAGTTGTAAATGTTCGTTGGGTTTTGACGATTTTCGCAGTTCCACTCACGGCGCTGGTTACAACTCACCGGAAATCCATCTCTTGTTGATCTCCTGTGACTAGTCCATAAATTTACTCCGGTTTTATAGCCAGTCTTGTTTGGGCTCGGTGAGGTTTCGGGAAACACATCCTTCAAAAGCGACGTGAAGAGTCGTCTTGCATTTATTTTCGAACGATCCGTTAACGTATAAAACAAACATTCTGGACTTTCATGGGTGCCGTGAGTTTAAGCTCATCATTCCCTTTTCCGATTGGTAAATCCGCCCATATTTGCCCACTTTGAACAGTTTTACAGCCAGTGATATGATGCTTCATACTTGCACTGCCTTTGAAGTTCCTCCGTTTTTTTCTAGTCTCAACCAACGGGATTATCGCGTTTAATTTTGTACGGATTCATCTACCGAACATGGATTTCGCCGGAGAATTTGATTCATGGAAGGAGGAATTATTCAGTAGGTACTTGGGGAAATTAGCAGTCCATCTTCCCACGAGGTTTCTAGCTGTTGCACGATTTGTATATTTCGTTTAGGGCTCTCGCTAGGCGCTCGATCATCCCATTCGCTACTGATTTGTAAGGAACTGTCCTTAAGTGTCTATCATCGTTTACACGGAGTATATCTTGAAACTTATTACTTCTAAACAGTGGGTCAATGTCTGTCAATTTTCCTCTGGTATATCTAATCGATCAAACAGGATTTCGAGCCACTTGATGACGACAGTGGATAGTTCTTCGGCACACTGCATTGCCTCCGGCGATTTACCGTAGAAACTAGTGGCCACGAGAATAGGAGGTTATTCAAAAGGACTCATTATATAATTTCCCAACTTGGCTGATAGGATACACAATTGGTTGTACGGGCGCTGAGATTGATTTCGCTGATTTATCAGAATTTTGGCATGCAGAACAGTTGCTGACTGCTGCTTCAACAGAGACTTTTAATTCGGGCCACCAGTAATGTTCTCTTATACGTGTCTTGGTGCGGACTATCCCAGGATGTGCTTGATGGGCGCACAGTGGGATGTTCGGTATTAAATTGCGATGTACCCCGTATCTGTCCCCGCACATTATACACTGCCAGTTCATGACGTAGGATGTGGTACGGAGCGAGATCCACGGGAAGTGATCGTTTATTTAGCCAGGAAGATTGGAGTTACTGACTAACCCGTGTCATCACCAAATCCTTTTATGAATGTTCTTTCAGTAACCGTCTTGTGATCACACCGCAGTGACGGTTTTCTAGTTGTGAAGTAATTTTAGACTCCTCAATATCTTCACCTTCACCTAGGTCGTTCACCGGAAGCCGTCATAGAGCATCAGCTACTTGATTCTTTGATCCTGGGGTAAATTGCATTTAAAAAAGTAACTAAGGAGTCGAGCGTACCAACGGATGAATCGTAAAGGTCTGTAACCTTTATCGCTACAACTGAGTAAACTAGTAAGCGCAGAATGATCAGTTCTCAAGGCAAATGGACGACCAAATGAATACAAGTGCCATTTCTCAATGGTTCATGCACATGCGAGTGCTTATTTCTCGCCTGCGGAATACTTTCTTGGAGTCACCGAAAAGGATCGGGACGCGAACGCAACGATTCTCTCCTCTCCATCATGAACTTGCGATATCATGGCTCTCAAACGACGTCAGAAGCGTCACAATACTATGGAGATGCTCATCGAAAATGGCTATCGTCGGTGCGGTAGACACCGTGGAACGAATCACTTCAAACGACTGTATTTGTTCCGGGCAACATACAGGTTTATCGTCTGGCTTGGTAAACCTCCTGGGTGCTTCTGTTGCAAAATTTTTTACGTGATGGAGATATTATGAACATAACCCGAGAAAATGATCAGGAGGTTGAGGTTGAGGATAATTTATTATCGCTCACACATTGTCTGATTCGGGTGAATGCCCTCGGGTTGTATTGTATAGCCAAGGAACTCAATTTCGCGCCCAGAGAAACAGCATTTGTCTGCATTTTAGCGGATATTCAAGTCAATAAGACACTGAAGTAGAGCACATAAATTATTGTGAGGGTATTCTGCTAAGCAACCAAAAACGCTACTATCTTCAATATAGGCAATACCTCCCCATAAGTCCGCCACAGCCAACTTCATAAACTTTTGCCGGGCAGTAGGGGCACTGCTCAAAGCTCAGAACTACCTCATACTGATATAGTTCTTCTTGGGTTAGAAAGACTGTAAATGGCCTCGATTCCTCCGTTAAATTTATGCGGAAATATGCAGTGCGTAAATCAAGTTTTGAAAACACTTGCGATTCAGACCTTCTGACAAGAAATTCTTCCGTGGTCAAGAGTGGAAACCTTTTTACGATGCGTAATATTTTTGTTATTTTGCACGATACATGTTATACTTTTACTTAACCACACAGAAAATTCGGAACTAATCCTTTGGTTTTCTTCATAGCTGCGTTAACAGCTTCCACTAAAGCGCACGGACTAACAATACTCGGTCTGTTTTAATTACTATTCTATCGTATCACAGCACTTTTCCAAAACGGGTACCAATCATCGAGCAGGACCCTGACAAGTCTCAGGATGAAGTACTCAGAAATCCACCTGTGTGGTTGGCTATTCATTGGCACTTTTATGACTCATTATTCTCGTATTCCTTTTTTGCAATTTTGGTGTATTTTTCCATTTTCCAATGTTAGTGTTCTTACACCATCGGGTCACCATAAATACACCTCATAAATGAAATCTGCTATATATTTAATTCGCAACGCACTACTTTTATAATAACATCTGCGTCTGAGGAATAGAATACAAATGAACTGTTTACTAACTAATTTACTGTTATCGGTTGTGCTGGAGGACAACAGAAACCGCCACTATAAGATGATTTAGAGAGAAGTCTAAAGTTCGACTACTTGTGAGTAGTGAAACACGCGTTGAGGCATTGTAAAGCGGAACAAAATTGATTGTAAAATAGCCTTGAGGGAGGTTACCCACGGTAAACGGCTACTTTTCACCTGTACTTACATCGCTGTGTTTTCAAAATTGCAAATTATATAAAAGAGATCACATGGCACATCGATTTTTCGATACACTCCGAACGTCAGTCGGATCTGACAATCTGGAACAAAATTGAATAAACGCTCTTACAATGAGTGAGTGACACCAGAATAGAACCGTGAGAATTTAGTCATGTGTTATTGTCGGCATGAATTTTATTTTATATTAAATTTCGGGTAGAAAATTCAGGTATCAAGGTCGCCAACGATCGAGTGCGTTTGCAGCCTGAAAAGTGGTCTGATTGTGAAATCTAAATAAGATTAGCCTTTGAAATATTTATCTTTATAACGAGACAAACCGAACATTGTATCTGTTTGCCACCCTCGACACGTTCCACCCACAAGTCCGTCTCTTTCTCGTGACCGTTGTCCCTAACCTTGATATAGTCCGACTCACCCTGCCCTAGTACTATCGTATAGAGCTGCCCAATCTTATTCGGATTGGTCCTCTGTCTCATCCATGAGTCGCCCTGCCCCTTGTGCGCTTTGACTTTATTTCCTTTATCGCCTGTTCGTTTGACGGAGTGGTGAATTCCCTCGTTTGTATCTGGGTTCTCGATTGGCATTGTTTATTTCGCCGGTTCAGGCATACCCCCTGGGAACGCCACGATTTGAGATGTGTTGTTTATGATATCGTAACGCTTAATATATTCATTACCACATATTGTTGAAGCTGAATAAACCTCTATAACACTTGGACTTGGATTCTGAGGTTGCTCGTCATTCAATGTTGAGCCAGATAGTCATTTTTATTTAACACCGACTGCGTCTTACAAGGATAGTATGTGTTTTTAATGTAAATTTTGGTGGACAAATTTTTGAACGAATTCTTGCCAATAATATTTCCCAGTCCACCTCATACAGACGTTATGTAGACGATATTCTTATTCCTACGGAGTTTGAACATTTGAATCCCTTTTGAGACAATTTCACTCTGTTCATTCACATCTTTCCCTATCCCACGAAGAAGAAAGCAATGATTCTCTAGCATTTTTGGATATAAAAATTACGAGGCGCTTAGATGGTACATTACAGCGTTCTATCCACAGAAATGCAACATGGGGTGGTCAATATCTACGGTTCTCCAGCTTCTCACCCATGGCTTACAAACGTGGACTCGTAAAATCTTTGTTCCATCGCGCCAGAAAAATTTGTTCCCCAGACACAGTACGAGAAGAAGAAGAATTTATGAAGAAAACGTTACTACGAAACGGTTACCCTGAAAGATTCATTGATATTCACAGTAAACAATTTCAAAAAGGTAACCCAACGTCAACTGTTCCCCAGGAAGCCTTTTATATCAAACTATCTTTTAAATGCGATCACCTTTTGAATGATGTGCACCAAAAGTTGAAGTCAGCTGTCAACCGCACATTCCCAGCTGCTCAACTCCGACTTATTGCCTCCACTCGTGGAATCGATTTGGACAAACATGTACATGGCCGGCAATCCAGTTTCGTCTCACACACAGTATACCAGTTCACCTGCGGTTGCGGTGACGCATACATAGGCAGAACCAACCGTCAATTATCAAAGCGGATAGCCGAACACATTCCGAAGTGGTTGGTCAAGTAGGTGGCGCAACCCACGCTCAGTAATCAGGCGGTCACACATAACCCGGGGTCATCAATTGCAAAACACCTTATGACAACCAAGCACATAATTAATCCCACTTCCTCTTTCAAACCGTTGTTACATAATTGTAATGCCAAACCGTTAGCGATAAGTGAGGCGTTGCTAATCCGATTACATATTCCCGTTCTGTGCGCCCAAAAGTTGTTGATCCAATCAGTTCATCTGCCGTGGAGTTGACCTATATTTTGTAATTCTAAGTCCCTATCTAACTGCACATGTCCGTTCACTAGGATTTACAAATCTAATGTGCTACAAATGTGCTTGTTTGCTTTACGTCAGCGATTGAGAAGATTAAACGAAATGTTAACATCTCGCGACATATGTCTTCTTTCGGCTTTGATGAGATATATATATATATCATCAAATTACAAACAAACATTAATATATTGATGGGACTTTGAACCAGGTGGAATGTTTTAGCCCATGGCCTCAGTATGCTGAGTCACGCTTTGATAAATCCAATGCTCAGGCTGCAATAATATATTATCTGCTCTGATTCGGGCAACCTGTCGGCAAAGGATTTAAACGAGTTCTTATTCATAAAGATTTTTTTATTGTCCGTTAACCACCGTTGTTTAGTCTCAATCGATCATTCTTTGACCTTTCCACACAGACCTTACGTCGAAATAACTCAAGGCAATTCGGGAAAGGCTTCAGACTTCAATAACACCCGTCATGACTCGTGATGTGCACGTGAAACAGGTATTTCCAACATAGACCAATGATGGTAAGGCACTTTCCTACCCTATATTAGAATTAATGGGTCTGAAATATGAAGCTATCACAACTGTTAGCGATAAAGAATATTGTTTGCCAAAAAAATAGGAGAAAAAGGAACAGTTTTCTGGTTCAAGCCTTGCATTCAAACTAAAACGTACAAAATAAGAAAATTGATTACTTTACAAATGAATGTGCTGTTTATTTCGAAACCTAACTTTAAATTGTCGGAAAATAAAATTCGAACAGCACTTCCTGATATTTCACGATATCGCTCCGTTTATGTGTTTTTGGCAATCCGTTAGCAATTTATTTACCCCCAAGATGGATGGCGAAGGAGAAGAAGACTTCGTGCAACTGGTATTAGTTTGTAATGGCCTGAGTGCCTTTGAAGAACATGGCAGGCATGTAAAGCACAATGGATTGAGACAATCTAATTGAGTACCATTCTGCTGATAAAACCCACTAAGTTGTATCCAACAACTAGGATTGTTTTTAATGCTTCGTAAACCATTTCATGGTTCTCTAGGAACAAATCATCAGAATTTCTTTTAACAAACCAACTTAAGCTTGTCATTAGCTTTCAAATTTAGTGTGAAAGTGCGTTGTTATAATTGCATTATTTATTGTTATAATTCCCGCACAATGGTTTCTTTGCTGCTCTCTTATAAACTAATACATTGTCAAAACTAACTGCGACCTCGATGCCTAACTGTAAGGTTTACAGACATATGACAAGAAACCCACTGAATACACAGATACCATCACTTAGTCGCGTTTTTCAGATCAGATCAATTATGTAATAGGAGACTTCGTACGCAACTCCGCATAGTTTTGGATCTCCCACAACTTCCGAACTAACTGACAATCAATGCATGCGTTTCATGTATCGTGTCCCGCATGAAACAACTGCTTTACAAGCATTACGCAGAGGATGTATTTCAAAAATTAAGGACCACTAGCGTTGTATAACCTAAATACATCCAAACCCAAAATGGGATATAATAATCCGTAGCTTTGACAAATCCGTGTACCCTGTTTTTTCACTGCACAAATGGTCTCATGTCAATTTCAGGAGTCCAACGAATGGCATTGGATCGATTCATGAAATTATGAATGTTCGTAATGGTTCAACTACAACTTGAACTTGACTACCTGAACGTTTAGCTAGTTTTGTTAATTTTGCTTGCTTGCAGTGGTGTAGGTACTTTGCATGTTTGAAAAGTTAACTTTGAATTTTATTTAGTCTGTATGAATGAAACCATTTACCGTGTGATTTTGCATTCGGGATTGTGGATCCAAAAGTGTTGAAAAGATTTCTTCCATGTGGCTCGTGATGCGTGAAACNACGCATGGAACGTCGTGCTGCATGGTTGAGGTGTATTGCGCTGAACAACAGTCTACGTTTGTTTGACATTTACGAACTAATAGAAAAACACTATAAGAACCATCCCAGACTATCCAACCTGTCTTGTTTGAAGCAGAATAATTCGAAAAAATGTCTGTATCTTGCACAAAAACGTACACTCAGCAGGTTTGTAGCACAGCCGCGATATTCAGAAGAAGTGCGTTTGCAAATCATGGCAACTAGATGAACATTGACAGGGTGCATAAATGAACGGATGAAAGACAAAATCAACAGCTGCTTGTTCGGTTGACAGGTTACAAAATGAAACAGCTTCAGTAGTTTTCCCACTATAATGACTCTGCACTCGCATTTTGGATAAATTTGTGCAAGGGAAAACTCCCTTTTCATTCTCCTTTTCCGAATATCACGTGTCAGTCAGAGAAGAATATACAATCCTGATAGCAAACTTGTGCCAGTGTAGTGGCCGTTTACATCACGTGGAAATAAGGTCGCAAAGAGTAAATCAACGACTTCTGATTAGAGAAGTGTTGAAAACACGGTTGAACAAAACGCAGGGAAAGAATTGTCTTGGGACTCTGCTCAGTAAGCAAAACACACTTTTCATGAAATTCGACTACAAAAACGGTCCAAGAGCAGCGGGAGAAAATGAACAACTAGATTGCATTGGCAACCTTTTGCCTTCCTGTTGTCGACCTCGAACCCCCGCAAGGATATCTTTACTTTTGGGGGTATAAACCTCAATCACGTCGTATCGGAGACTGCATATTCAATTCCGTTTACTGCTGCCTAATTCTCCGAGTTTGTTGGATTGATAATACCTTCCTCTAGAAAAACGATTACACAATTTGTCATATAAGTCATAAGAATTAATAATATTATTATCCATCGACCCGACTGGGGATCGAACCCCGGACTTCATGGGCCCATGAAGTCTCGGGTTAGATCCCCAGTCGGGTCGATGCATTCGCACTGCTCATGAGACCCAACCAGGTCGAAACAGCTGTCCAGTGCTTCCGAGCTTTTCAGTTCACGCTTCATTTGCTATATAAACGACGAATTCTCATTTGAAATTTAACCAAATCCTGCATTACCGACATGAAATATTATTATCATCAGCTTTTACATTGACAGGTTGTTTCCTTCAGCATTTCCATTTTACTAATATGCAATATGATAACTATCATTTTCAGATTGTTCTTCTAAATTTTGCCAGAGCTTTAAAAATCGATCAATTATACAATAGTGTGCATTCTCTCCGAATTGTAACATCACTAATACTAGTAGGTCTATTTTGAAGAACACACTCGATGTATTCTTCACTCGATTTTTCTAAGGTTTATGCACAAAACTAAATTGTCGGTTGTCAACATGGACCACAACTTTGATTAAGGAATCCTAGCGATTCTCCTGGGGAACACAATGTATTTATTTTTGAGTTGCACTAATATGGAAATTTCACCACGAACACCCGGGATTCCCTTTGTAACATATCTTGGTTGTGGAGTTTTAAAGGAAGATAGAGGCTCCTTGAAAATCGGTCTGTTTCAAAACCAACCCACCGAAGATTCCAGAGAATTTGTGGAATAGGCTGCAATGTACGATCAGCTATAGGAGTCGCTGACCTGCCCAATCTTATTCCTCTTCTCCGCCCTATAATATTCTAATATCGGTTATCGCACAAATTTTCTGGAATTCTCAAGATTACATGTATATCGAATCATCGAATCATAGTATTAATTCTTCAATGGGCTGACTCTGAAGGGCTATCTATCCAAAAATTACCCGGTGTTGCAAACAAGGCTACTGTAACAAAAATACACCTCCTGGTTACAAGTATATGAATGAAGTTTCAAAAGATTACTGGATACACATGCCTGAAGAGCGGCAAGAATAGCGAAACTGGTTGTGTGCCTCCAGGAAAATTTTGTCTAGTCATTCATATAATACTCATTATGATATATATAATGACCATATTTTCCTTCTAATGTAATGCAGTCATGCACCCCTGAATACAACATTTGTACTCATCTTGTTGATATCTGGTTTTGAGAGATTGAAAAGTTGCAGCTGGACGTTTAGAAGCATGATTTGATATGCACAGAGGTTTAAATCGTGAGCTACCACAGTAGTAAGTTCTTAACTGCGTCTAAGGGAAATACATCCTAATAATAATGAGCCTGAGTACAACTGTAATGTCAGAAACAGGAACTGCAAAGGCAAACAATGCTGACTGGTAAGCTATTCAACGTTCACATCTTCTGGAACGTACAATCCTTTACAAACGCTACGTCGACGACACTCTTGTGATAACAGAAAGCCTAGAAGAGACTACAGCAATTTTGGATGAACTAAATAGATTACATCCAAATATTCGCTTCACAATGGAACCCGAAGCTAGCAAAACACTAAATTTCCTTGACATCAGCATGAGGCGAACAGAAGACGGAACGATCACCCAATCCGTTTACCGAAAGGAGACCTGGACAGGTCAATATTTACACTTCGAGAGCTTTGTGCCCCTGGAGTATAAACGTGATCTTGTTTGGACGCTATTCAACAGAACGAGGCGGATCTGTACGGAAGATACGATCGAACAAGAACTACAAAACCTTCAGGAGGTGTTAACAGAAAATGCTTACCCCGAGGCGTTCGTCAATAGACACAGCAAACCAAGAACTGTCAAAGAAACGATTGCGTCGGCCCCAAAATTACGAGTCACGTTGTGCCTCCAATTCAAAGGTGATGACGTAAGCGGTTTGCTCAAAAACGACTGAGATCGGCAATTTCGCGAACCCACTATGCAGCAGAACAGAGCGACAATTACATAACCGGGTTGTTGAACGGTCGAAACTACAAGACTCCGTCGTCAGCCATAGCTCGACATCTTCTGATGACGCAACACCAGATCAACCGAAGCATGGCGTTTCGAATTATCTACAAGTTACGAATCGCAAGATTGCTACGGTTTGCAGAAGCGATTGCTATCAGTCGATGGAAACCCCCCTTGTGTCAACAAAAAGAACTTTATGTTAGTTTATCCTTACCCTGGTGATAGTCTTTTTACCCCTCCCCTTTTATGTTTTTTCCTGCTTCATTGTATTTTACTCATCTTTGTTGCCAAGCGAAATCCCTATATAAGTATTGTATTTTCTGCAGTATGCACCATGTTGAGATGCAGCGAAATCGTCGTGGACATAAATCGTGCAGTATTGCAATTTGGTCTTTTCTGTTCACATCTTTATTCTTTTAAATCCAATGGTCACTGTTGCCTCGAAAGTCTTTCTATATAAAAACTAACAATTCATAAAAATGAAATCATCTTACTGCAAAACGAGAACGACGACAGCCACTGAGAAGCATTTCGAATGTAAAAGCAATTCCAACAACCCCCTCTAATCACTAGCTATTTAGTTGTGGAAGAAAATATTATGGACAAACTGAAGGTTTTGGACATTATCCGCGAAGCTCCTGGGAGTAAAATAAATGAAGTTGTAGATAACATGGGTTTTGATAAACTTCAGGTTACACATACAAACTGGCAATTGGGCCCCATCAAGTGATTGGCGCGACCCTCTCGGTGATTCACGCATAGACATACCCGCGATCGATTGTTTGGTGTTTGTTTCATGTGCAGACTACGATTCCCGCAAATCTGTGTGATCCTCATAATCAGAGGGGCCGAATTCAGAAGACTATTTTGGCCAAATTTTGCAATGAACAACACCACGTTGAAACTTTCTACTATCTTAACATGACCCACAGTTGATTAGCATTGAACCTGACGGTACAACCAAATCAAATCGAATTCAAAAAATGAAAGAACCATCTTTCAATATGAATCGGTCAAGAAAGCAGTCCCATCAGATGGGAAAACGATGAGAACCACTAGAGGGGGTGGAACATCACAAAAATGGTGTAAAATCAATTGCATTGTAAATAGCTACCGCTGTCGTCGATTGAGGACGTTTTTATTTTCATTGCCAGCATGCAACTGTCACCATAAGCGCAATGTCTGATAGTTATGGTTTTGTAGCTAAATTGGGTCATGGCTCTTTTTTCTAGTTCTAGTCCACTGACCAATCCGTTTGTCCTTTTCTCAAAATAGGAGCGCGTATACTCCTACTGCCATTGTTTGAATCTACACCAATGATCACCTGGTCATGAGTGTTTCAGTCACGTGAAGTAAATCGATATACGTTTGGCGTGAGAGCAAGTTTGTCAGGCTACAATTAGCCAGTTAATGAAATCTGTCCTATCATTCCTCCGTCAACCATTATCGACAAATAATGCATAATCTGGGGTACTTATCAAATGTTTTGCAGTTAATTTATTTTCAGAACAAATTTCAGCCTATATACAATAAAGAATACTCCAATATAAATCCATCATGTAATCAAAACACAGATCATGGGCGAAAAATTTCGAGACGGGGGAGGGGATCATTCTCAAACCGTTACACTTGCATTTATGTAATGTAAATAGCTGGAGGGTGTTGTGTTAGGGTCAAACAGTCGAAGAGTAATAGTTATAGCAAAAGAATCGAGTGGAAACAACTTTTTCTCCAGCTCTCTTATTCGGATAAGAACTGGTTACGTAAACGTTCGTAATTCATCTGGGCCGTAACAACGCTTATGTTTGACGAGGAAGGTGGTATGCTTGAACAAGTGTTCTTTGTGTACACAATTCTGGCTTCAACAGATGGGTGATTTTTGTCTCGACTGTTACCAGCGTTTCAATTCGAACAACCTTGGAGAGATGTGGTAAATGATAGTGAAAGCCGAATTACATACTAATGTATGTACTCTATGCCTAGTCTGGACCAAGTGTGTAACAATCGAACTGGGTATAAGCCACTGGGGTTAATGTTCTTTGGTGTAAGTAGATAACTGACTTACCGTACGACCTAAGTAACTGGCACCACAGGTGCATTCGAATTGGTAGATGAACATTTGCTCGGTCAACTTAGGCAACTCATCTCCGCTCTGACATCGATGACGGGTGATGTCGAGAAAACGCTTCTGACCAGTGAATGTTGTTTCAAATACGACACTCAGGACTCTAGTAAGCTTTCGGCTACTGGAGCTCGTTTGAACGCATGTTGAATCGTCAGTCGTTTTCTCATCTCTAGCTGTAGGCGTCGGTTTCAATTACCAATGCTTACGATATCCGTTCTTATCGAAATAAGAGTGCTAGAAACAAACTTGTCCCTACCCCGCCGCCTTGCCAAAGTTATTTGACTTCGACTGTTTGAACTGAATGCAACACCATCCCTTTATGTACATCATTTATTAATTATTTACATTAACATTATTGTAATGGTTTGAAAATAATCTCACCAAAAAACTTATGCTCGCTTAAGATCTGTGTTTTGATTAAAGAATATTAAAACCTAAATGCTGCGAATGACTGTTTAGTTGTTTTAAATGTTGTGATATCGTTCGCGCAGCGAATTCATCTATACCAATGAGAACCTAATACAGAATCTCACAGATAGAATGCAAGCGTGCTATTCAACTTTGTTATGAAAGCATTTAGCAGCAAACCGCTTTGGTACAAAGGAATGTGTTTTAGAGGGTTCAGTTCGGTTATATCATGTGTTTTTGAACACGGAGTGAATGAAACTTGACATAAAATATCAGGACGCACTGTACGGACATTTTCGGCCTCAGTAGTAGAGCGAATCTATGCCACATTGTACACAGGTTTGTTGATTTGTAATGGCCATCCCTCAGACTTCTTCTCCAGGTACAATCCTCAGTTCATCCTGCCAAGTATACATTCAAGGAGAACTGTCCTGAGTTTCATTCTCACCATGGCTTATCCAACTTCTAAACCCTGCTATGATCTTCGAAATCAATAACCTCTATTCCATACCACCACCCACAAGTAGCTGTGAGTTGAATGTTAAGTAAAAGTGTTAGAGCGGTTGCCTAGAGTCCAAGTGGTGTTATCTTTCCTTTGTTCTATATATGAGTTCCTGTGTGCCTCCTAATGCATCAAAGGTCATTTATGGACTTCTCTTTGCAACTATCGAAGCAGTGGCGATCCAATTGTTCCATCGATCGCAATTCAGTGGTCACAGTCCCCATTTGAATCAATTTCTGTCGCTGCGGAGAGACACTTTTCGTGACTCCGTGATCTAAACCAGTTACGTTTACTTATACCACCACCAGCGCCACTCCACTCTTGTTCTAGTCTTACATTTATTCATAAACCATTCATATTCTATCATCTCAGTTCACCAATTAAATCACGCTCTCAGGACCCAGATTTGTTCATCATGTTTACATAACTGAACTATTCAGAAGATAAGATTCTTCAAAACAAGCTTTCTAGTGTTTACATTTTTCTCAGAAAGGTGTCTCTTCACGCATTTGATCTTTCCTATTCACCATTGAATATTCGCAGATTTCATTGCATACCTCAGGCATCCGATGTCATTAATCTACTATGAAACATCGAATCATGATAACCGTCAGCTTACGAAGCAATTACTTTGAAAGTGACCGACTGCATACGTGTAAACTGTGTACTATTCTGTATTCATATGCAATCTTCTATCAACCGAAAAGACGTATTTCCTTACAGATGAAAAACTCATCCCTTTGGGTACTGTTATCTACCCAAATCCTGGACTTGGGTAACAGATAATCTTGCATTAGGAATAAATGCAGGTAGAATAGGCCTGATCACATATCAATGATTGGAGGTGATGCACACCGAGATATGGGAGACAAACACCATGTTGAATCAGGAACCTGTCACACGTGTTACAGGAACAGGGTGTACCGAGAGTCAGTACAGTTATCAAAAGACTTCAGGCATTAGAGTTGTCAAACCTTATCCGTTATGACAATGGTTACGATTATTTATCGTCCACTACTGCAGCAATTTTGCGGTGTTATCATCAGAGTGCTGAGTCATCGATGAGCTAACTGATGATGCTTGTCGGATAACAGGATGCCCTGCGAACCGGTCACGCGAAGCACTGGCGCACATACATTCATACGCACACAATCATCTGCACATGACCTCTCCACTCCCCTGGGTGCGTCACACCTGCTATTCACCTGGGTCGGCTTGACCGATTAATCTCTCTTGCACCTCCTGATCGATGAATATGTTCCCGAGGCCACATTCGTCATGTGCTTTGTGTATTCTAACTGGTAGTCCGGTAGTTCGGATGCCAAATGACATACTCCCCCTATTCACGCTGTCAATCCATATTTTAGAGAATGTCGACAAACGTGCTTCTGAGACAATGGATTCAGACGATAAACCATAGCACCTCATCACAATTGAGGTCGGCTGAAACAGTCCCCGTGCCGGTTCGCTGAAATGTAGATATGCCTCTTCTGTGATTATGGATCCAAATTTGTAAATTTTGTCTAGCTTCGATTCTTATCTTTTGGGAAAGCAAATGAAAGCAGAAGAATTATCGAAATGGAAAAACTTAATCTGATTGCACAGACTACGGTCACTACATCGTTGGCAAATCAAGCTGTCCGGGGATCATTTCCAGCGATCCAGCCTTCAATGCACAATGTCTCAGCATTATTTCAAGTTGTCCAGCCTTCAAATGTAGATTTTCATATGGAACGCAAACCTCATCAAATTTGTCAACCTCATGCGTTGTTAGGGCCTCATAATGTTATCTGGCTGCCTATCGTTCGATATCAAACTTCCCAGGCGGGTGTTGTAACCTTCATCTGTCAAGGGAGCCACATAACTCTTGACACATTTCGGTCGTTTTTCTTGCGCGTACACGCACGCCGATGTCACAACATGTCACATACGTTTTCTATCCCCGCCTTCCTCATCCCACCCTCACACTTCAACAACCACACCGTGACATGTTCCATTGACACGAATGGATCACGCTCAATCAATGTGTTGATTGTTGATATCCAGATTCAGTTCATATGCCGCTCCTCTATAAGCAATATACAGAAGCGCCAACAAAAATTCTACTCTTCAAGTACCAGACTATCGAAATGATTCTTCTGATCACCTCTCCGGAACAGAAGAAGTTTTCTTTATTACAACAACTGCGTTTGAAAAAATATACACGGAGTCGATGAAAAATACTATGTATGAAATGATAATACTCCATCTTATAGCAAAGTTTTGAACCGAACTTAGGCCCATTTTTTGAATTATGAACTTTTCACCCACAGTTCTATTAGTTCTAAATGAACATGGCGATTTATAATTATTCGGGTGAACATGATAAATAAAGTGGACCTGATGATTTTCCTCTCTTTCTTTCCTTTTGCTTCCATTGTTGATGATATAATTAATTGCAAAACACGCGGTCTCATGCATGAACTTAATGTTATTCCGAAGATGCTCACAAACAGTCTCTAGTTAAAATTTAGATTCGAGCAGACACATGGGTGGTTTTCGAACAGAACCCCATATCTGTACATATCGAAAGGGTTGCCTGAAAGATGACTTTCCAAATTGTTACAGCGTTTTGCTCAAGTAGTCTGTGTGCCCCGGGAGGTAAGGATGTCAACTCCCTGTTCGAAAGTTTGTTTTGAGTCTAATCAGAACGTACATATTGTTGGCGAGTACTAACAAGATCAAACAGCTGTTCTATTCTTCGTATCGGTTATCACAAAGAGTTCCATTTCACGTAAAATTGTCATAACCTACGATTTGAAAACAACCGGAAGTGGTTACAACAAAGATTCAACCATTCTTCAAGATGACCTCGGGTTGTTAGAGGAATGCCGTATGATAGAGAGCGTGATTTAATCCTCCATTTTTCTGATTTATAACTACAAGAATCAAAATATTCTCCTTCATATCGGCGATATTGCACTGCAAGACGCATTAAACTGTGATATTGCTTCCGCTTTTCGAGGAAAATCGAAATTTCTAGGAACTTGTCAATTGTGACGTTTATATTTGTGAATGTCCCGATTAAGAGTCATTGTGTTTCAGGGAATGTGTCCGTTAACAAATTATTAGAGTTTAAAGCAGCCTGAAGTACATGACATCAAAGGTGCTTAGGATCAAACGAAAGAGAGTTAAAGTCAACACAAGCGCCTAGCTGAATGCTCCCCGCTCATAGTCTATGCGAAACTAGACGAAATGCGGCTCAGTGGACGACGAGGAGTCACGGACCGGAGAGGAATCCATGGCACACGGATCCCCCTGGGTGAAGAGGCTTATAACAATTCTGCAAGACAAGAGTACATTATCAAACAAATGGACCAATGAGATACAAACACACACGTTTGTCTTAATGACAGTGTCTTGCCAAATGTGATAACGTTTTACTGTTTTCACGTGAGTGGTCGTTCCACTTCCATTCTTATTTACACTGCGTTATCCATCTGCGACTGTCCTCGAAAACCCCAAAATGGCGCTGCACGTGGTTTGTCTTAGCTGCACTTCCATTATAATCATCAATACCCTCAAACGGTGAGCACAGCGCGTGATGTGAAATGAAATGCCGGTACAAAAGCCGCAGCAGAATCAGTTAACTAAAAGTTGAGCATTTTACTTTATAATTATTTTTGCATGGACAGGAAAACATGCTTGACTCCAACATAGATGACAGTAATTCAGCTGCAGGTAAACACCGGACTAGCGAACTCATTCAATTTGATCTTTTTGTAACATTTTGTAAAGTTTAAACTCATTGTGTCCATAGATGCAATCTTCAGTCTGCAACTTCAAATAAACGGTATCACAATTACCATTCAAAAGTTATACACAAAACAATACAATTCATGATTGTCCCAAAATAGTTTATTGGGTCAACAATCAGGGGGATTCGGTCGCTGGAGGCGTATCCATGATAGCTTTCATATGTAAACTGTGCTGACGATTGATCCATAAATAATACTCAATCTTTGCCCGTTAGTTGAGGAAGGCTAGGAGATAGGCTTTCATATCCCAGTAAGAATTTTTTTAAATGCATAATATGGATTTGACATTGGTCAGGCTTCGGAGGTCATGTGTTCCAACCTCGCCTTCCCCGTTTAATGCTCCTGTTTTCGTTGTTTCTTGTGCTCCCCTTTTATTGACCGCTTTTCTACTCCTGAATTGAATTGATTGCACATCTGCCTACGCTCATTGTTGTACTGAAGAAAGATAAAATAGCAAGAATTCACTGTATTCGTGAAACGTGTGTACAAAGCCAGGCACCCTCTGGTGCCCCTCGAACAAACAAGTCACTGAAATGATTTATGGATCTACCCGTGAGGTTGACAATACAAGAGCAATTTTTCGTGGGGTAATCTGTTTGACTGACTGATTTCAACAGCTGTCCAATAATTCGATCAGTTGATTTAAATAGAAAAGTCATAAAACATCATTAGTGAGTTTGGAGGCCAGGCGTGATAATGAAATCACCTTTGGATTTTGTAACGTTTCTCAAGCCAAAATTATTACCGGCCTGGAAGTATTTTGGCTCGCACAGTATTCAGTCAATTTTCTCAACAAATCCCGCGAGAAGGATATGGTACCAACGTTAGACATTTGATCGGTTGATGGAAAATCGATTAACAATGTGTGACAATTTCAAAATGTCATACCGACTGTGACCAAACTTGAGAATGAAGGTCGAGTAAATACCAGCAATCTGACATTGACTTAAAAATCGATATATTCATGCTTGCCAGATACACAAAGCATATCCACAACCAACTGGATTCATCGCATTTGAATGATACTGGATGTACTAGCAATGAAATAAACAGATATATTATGCTACGAATATACGGTTTTCCACTGAAAACAATTGGAATGTTTATCAAAAGAAGGAACTTGATTTAATGCCATATGTACTTTATTACTGGACAATGTTGGTCCATCCTCTTATTAGTTAAGAAATCTACCTATCACACAAGTATTGGCAGAAAACCTCGCCAAATGAGGCCTCACAGCATAACTGATAAAGAAGATTTAACTATCCAAATAATCACGCAAAGAGCGAAATAAATGATTACCTGAGAGTGTAAAATCATGGGTGTATATCTATAGCTATATAAATCTTCATTGCGGTTTGATATTGGTAGTATACCATAATTCCAGGTTGTGCTTGTGAGTATTCATAGTTCTATGAGTTGGTAGACCCTTGCTGAACGCATTATCTGTATCACCGCTAAGTCCCACCTGATTGATCGACCAATTCTGTAGGACTGATTTTCTGACTCACTAATCCAAGTTATTCAAAAATGTGCGACTGGCGTTAAGTAATTTCTCCTGTTTAATGAGTAAACATCTCTGAGTAAGACGACTGAGGGAAAGAATTCGTTTTTTGAAAAAGTTAGATTGAGCAGCCAATTCCTCGATCGAATCCTGTTGTGCGCTATAAACAAACCATGAGCATTGCTTTAGAATAGGTTGTTTCCCTTAAATGTCAGAGAAAAAGGTGACTCTTCAATTGTAAGTAATTATTTTTTCTGTTAGTCCATTTAACTAACTGATCAGAAATTCGGCACTTTCCTAGCTGAAATCATGAGAAAGGAAATTGAACACAAGCACGCGATAACAGCTTCAGTCAATGATCAGTTCAGAAGACAAGTAAAAAAATCGATGGACCAGTCAGACTGCGACATTCAGTGACTAATAGTTCGGTTGCGCTGTTGAGCGTGGTAAGCTCAATTATTGTCCAATCAGGTTCCCCTAGTCAATGCAAAAGCGGTTAACTCTAGTGCTCACGTGATTTTGTTCGCAGTTTGAACAGTGCACAAATAAACAAATTCAGCTTAGCTAATAAATCAACATTTCACTCTATAGAGGACAAGAGTTTCTACACCTCGAACACAAACAATGGGGAATCAGTCAATTTGTGTTGGGATTGCACCATACCGGTATGTGTGTGTGTTCGTGTAAATGCTGGCAAGTAAATTGCACAACAAAAATTAAAAATGCGGAACGAATGAGCACTGGTGATGGCGAATGTTGTTAACTGTTTATAACCTGTATGTGAATCAATGTCGGTCAAAAGAACTGCGCCATTTCTTGATGGAAATAGATGAGCGGATGACATTCGATCATCGTTTAACTTAAAAGAAGTATACTGGAGCCAGGCTATTAGTGAACGAGCCCGCTTGCGCAACAAAGACTTAAAATGAAGTGTTTTTTCTCAGTAAACGACGTAGAAATGAAAACCCGTTCTGATAGACCACACGCATAGTGATATAGTCAGCTTTACATTCCGCAAACAGTTTGGCCCAGGGATTCAACAGCTTAGATTTCAAGATTATAGGGTAACCGGAACTATTACCACTTTTCTGGATAAAATAGTAACACAGAGCTCTGGCACGTTGAAGATTCAATAGTGGAAGCAGTGTATTCAAAATGTGCCTCAGTCGGGTGGCTATTACCATCAGACTGCATGGATCGCTCATCGATTCGGAATATTAACGTCTATCGATTTTTTGGTTGATTAATACAAATAACAAGACAGTTGGTGGACGCCTTTCTTTCTTTATTGGTGTACAAATCTTAGTGTTCGTGGGCTGTCGGCAGTTGACTCATACGGGTACCGATTCAAGGAGAGTGAAATTCGTGAGCGCTAACAAATGAACAAAATTCACGTGTCAATGGGCAAGGCTAAAGTAGTCGATAAAAACAATGCGCCAAACAAATATACGGAATTTTAGAGGCAGATAATTGTTTTGCAGTGATCATAAATATTTAATGTCCTAGTCATATTAGCCCGATTAGTCAACTAAGGTTTTGACTTCATTGCGCAATGAGTAAGCATGCAAAAAATGATTGCAAGCGAGAGACGAAAGGACGCAAGGAAATTGGTGATCATTCAGAGGGTCATCAGCTCGGTTAAGCAGAAAACCGCGCGACGTCCAAGTCAACCTCAACTGCCTTTTTCCGCTTTACTCATGTTTCGTGTTAGATACAAACAACTGAACGCTATCTGCTGATCAGAACGAGTGGGCATGTTCTAACCATCTTCCCTTGTGGAGGTGGAAAAATCCAGGCAAACGCGACGGCATTTGACCCGTTAAATTGCCATCATCTGCTGATAAGTTTAGGGTGTTATGTGTCATTTTCGATTTTTATATTAAACCATACTTTGTTACACCTAAATGGTTGTTATTAGCTGCACAAAACCTGACATAGTCTCGTCCGACCTGTTCCACTCGTCTCACACCTCGGATTAACCGGATTAAGAAATATTGAACATTTGAATATTGAGTGAGTTTATATCTGCCTAAGTATTTCACTTGGACCACATAATTTATACAGCTCATTGTGAATATCTAAATTGAGTTTGGAACGAGTAGATTTGGAACGTTCTCATGAATATCATCTTATAAATAAATTGGAATATTTTAACACCATACGTGATGAATATTTTTCCACGGGGCTGCAATGTAGAACAGTAAAAATATAGCACAGTGTACTTTAAACTTGGTTCCAGCTCATACCATACGAATAACAAACAAGCAGATGCACGAAAAACCGCCGAGTATTGTTCGATTCACAACACCAGCCGAATCAGTAGACAAAGGATTAATCAATATCTCAAGTTAAGTACGAATGGATACAAACACTCACGTGGTTCTTACAATGAGGCAAGAAAATCTATTTAGCTAAAATCAGTCCGTATGCTGTACAAAGTTCAGCTCCACTCACCAGTTTTTATCTAAGAGAATAACAAGACCACACACGCTCAGCATTTCATAATAAATAAATACTTTCAGCTGCCCCGTATCGTCCTCTAACGGGACGGCGTCTTAATAGTGATTTGCATGTCAAGAGTGCGTAAAATTGATTTCAATTTATTTCGAACCGATTTGTTTTTCTGTCCAACCCGGGGATTGTAAACATTGGCGTATGAGATGAAGAGTCTTCAAACACCGGAATTCACTCAAAGTAACCGAGTTCCCGAAAAGGCAACCACTTTCTTTTGTGGTATACGAAGTGCCCCGACATTGGTCTTCAATCTGCTTTATTCTGCCTTCTTCTAAGGGACTATTGTCTGTTATATAAATTGCGATTCTTTTCACAGCTCCATTTTTTTCAACCTGACTCATATCTATCTTATCTGATTCAAACCCTTGCGTAACAAAACAACACAGAACATATCAGTTTTCAATGACTTGTGGAAATATACATTAAGTATTTGAATCAGCTCTAGTAAAGTTCACTGTAATTTGAGGAAAATATATGCCTGAGAAGAAGACGTAAACGGTGAAAAGTATTTGATTTACTCGAAATAAGCCCGACCTTAACAGATCCCTTTTCAATTCATAAGAAGATCCTACAGACGACTGTCTTCTAGTTCGCGTTTACCATAGCCCACCTCTGGATTCTGGTGAATTGTTCAATTCTATTTTCAGATATTTGGTAATTGTAATTATCGGATGGCGGGATTGATAGCGATTGATGATTTGTCCAAATTCATCTTCACTCACAACCCCAGTTCACCCGATAAATGATACGTCAAGGAAGTACCAGACTTGAGTTCCGGTTTTGTGGATTGGTAACAGTATTTGGGGCTTTGAACTTCGGACTCCTCACATGGCAGGCTGTACACAATGACCATTTTAACGTTTTTCGGATATCAAACTTAGAGATAGATAGTCCTTTTTGGTTTGAGAGTCACGAACGAAGACACCACATGTAACTAGATTACATTTTAGTAGGTACATTTCAGAATGAGATTGCCAGTTTGGAAGGATGACCTGTGTCGGCACGATGTCTTAGATTGAAGTTAATAGAGATTCTATTGTCCCTATTGTCGAGTTAAAATAAATTACTGGCTCATAAATAACTCCAGTGAATATGTATTATCAACGAGCTACAAAATGTGAGAAAATCAAGTCCTCATACTTCCAATTGGTTATTTAGCCTCCAACTATGGTGTTGCATGAATTACCAAGGATTACTAGTCAGTCCTGTTCGTTATCACTCTTCTAAACGCAAATGATCTATCACGTGCGGAGAAGGTTGAGCGAAACAAATCGCTAATTCTAATTGGAATATTTTCAGCAGATTAAGTCCAATTAGGCATCAGGTTATGGAAGAATGATCCGTGTAGATCGCAGGCAATCGATTAAACGTGTAGCGTCCGAATATTTGTAGAATAGTCGAACACATGCACAGATCACGTGGAATGAGACCAAGAACACCCACGGACATCTTATGATTCAATGGCGAGGACTTGTTCGTGCAGAGCAGGACAGACACCCCTTTAATTTGTACGATGAGATTTCTCAAACGTAGAATTCATTGTACATTGTGGATGTGCACATAATTAAGTTGATCGCGTGACCGCGTAGGATATGCTCAATGTGTCACAGGTTGCTATAGCGGATATTCATGGCTAGAACACACATTTGAATATCGATTTTCAGTTGTCAGTAGGTGTGCAGAAGTGAAAAATTAGGTTTATCTGTTAGCAAAACATCACCAACTCGTGCGCGAGAATAAAATCGCGTTATCTGTTCAACTAAATGTTAGTGATTATTTTGGGTTATGGAGACCGTGGAAATAACCACTGGGTCATCCATCGCAAAGCCCTCTGAGCTGTTTTGGTCTGTCGTTTCCGATCACAATGCTTTAGTTGTCACAAACGGCGCTTACATTTTTCAATTCGACGGTGCATGCAACGTTAGCACATGGATAATATAACTGGGTTAGTTGTTATTCCAATGTTTGATTGCATGAGTCTTTTGAAACTGTTACCATACCAATCAGCTTCACAAATCGATGCGTTGCACAGGTCAAATATTGGGAGACTGAAAGCGTAATTCGGTTTACACCAATGATAGAGAGCAGCAAACCAAGAACGTTAGTCACAACAGGCCAGAATGAGAATAAGAACACTGATGCTTTAAGCTGATGGGATGAGAACAGTCAAGTTCATCAAAACATGAGGCTTCAACCAAATAAGGAGCGTCAAATGAACTGGATTGTAAAATCATACTTTTCAACCGAGCTTGCAAATGCCAACCGAAGACGTTAGTATCCGTGCAACGATGACCTTTTCAATCACTAGAGTGAAGTTGATGCGAGTGGAAAACTTGTGTGAATATCTTGTCAAAAGTGGAACACAAAATCTGGCATAGCGGAGAGGGGTGGGGCGAGCAGTTTCAATACGACTAGTGAAAACGAATGGATAATGAACAACGGTTCATGAGAAAAAAAATACTAAATCCATATAACAGAACAAAAAATGCATCACCATGTCAGTGGAGTTTTCAAGGTGGAAGCTCACTCCGTCTCGAGAGAAAATGTGTACAAAAGAGAGCACATTGTTTGAATGAACCTCGAAGGAACCAAGGGATTAATCCTAATATGTCGCACAAGATCCATGGATAACAAGCGTTCCATTAGTCAAAAAGTATTTCATTCAGTTTTGGGTCTTCTAATGAAACAAAGATAGGCTAAATCCCACCTTTATCCCACGATGCTGTCTGAATAGAATACTAGTTACGATTAAGACAGCAGTGTGAATTTATAAGGTGAATAATCGAATAGAAAAGTACATGAGAACCCGTAATCGTATACGAATCCGAAATTAAAATCCTTAGTTGAATTATTTATTATGCCATATAAAATGACTTACGGCACATGGCTGAATTCCGTAGACAAGAGAAAGATTGTTTAGGAAGTTGGGAGGATGTAGGATATTCATGTAACAGCCAGTTCATTGAACATGCATTTTAAAAGTGGAAGATAGAAAGAATATGGGAAGACATGGAGAATGCGAGTACTTTAGAGTTTAGCCGTATGAAGAGAAATAGAAGATAGAACGGGAGAAGTACAACAATTATGAACCGGTCTTTTACGGATGACCAGTCGACTGTGTGTGAGTTGAGCTGGCAAACGAAGAGAAACTGCGCGATGGACTCCAGGGAACAAAAAAGGTAGTATATCAAGTACAACGATGTGACTGTCAGCTTGTGGTCTAGTGACTGTAGGTTGGAAATTACAGAAGAGTAGTGGATTAACCGGATGGTTTTCCATCGAATAGGGGGTAAAAAAACAACAGCGGGAGACGAAGAACCATGCTAGATTTAACTGCATTATTCAAGTGCGTGGGGGATTCGAGCTTCCTACGAGGAAGTGGCATGGAGTGAATATGCCTCCGAAAAGAAAGAGGAGACCAAGTTCGTGAGAAGCATGCCTAGTAAGCTGGGACCGTAACTTCGTAGAGTGCAGCTAGCGGCTGAGCTTTTCAGTTTTAACATGAAGTAGGGAATACCAGTAGAAAAAACATAGTAGTCAAAGGAGTAAGAGAGTTGGATATGATCGAGTTCGTGGTAAATCGGGATGCGGAAACGTCAGTTTTCTGGTTTGGTTCACATAGAAGACCCCCGGAAGAAGTACAGACGGAAAGGTAGAGACTGATTTAAGTAGATTTATAAAAGGACCGAAATGTTTGACTACTTGGTGACCAATGAAACCAAGCGTTTGTTTTTCCTGTAGACCAACAACTTTTTTGGTCCTTTACATGGTTCGTGATCACCTGTTCCTAAAACTTAGTTGTAGGTTAGAGGATGCGGCCCGTGAAACGCGAATGAGAAAAAGATGAGCACTGTGGGTATTAGGTTTGAAGTGAAAGCGATCGTTGCACTCATTACTGTGTACCATCTGGTTAGATTCATTTTGGGTTCGATGGATATTCCCTGTCAATGAATGAGTCCTCAAAGAATAGAACCTACTCTATAGAAATCGCAGGGTTTTCACTTTTCACTGCAATACGCTGAAATTAAAAGATGAATCAATTTTTTTGCAGAACATATTAATTCAGAAGGGTACTTTTGGCTCGTGCAGAATTCTAGAAAAACCGATACCAGGAGAAACTATTCGTTCTCCGCATTTAAGATATCACAACATAGAAACATACTTTCCCTCACAAATGCATTGACCGATAACACTTCATTTAGAGAAAAATCTTTGAAATTTATGCAAGCAATAAATAGACAACCATGTACTTGTAAATTATCTAATTTCCATTCAGTTGCAATGGATCACTAAAAAAGAGAATTAATTTGAGTTCGCATTACTACCCAAGTACGACCACTGCGTATTCTACGTTGGCACTGCAACTGGATATCCCTTCTAACTTAAATGAGAATTTTTTTATTCATCGATATCATCTTATGAGACCGTAGTAAAACATTTTTTCATAAGGTGGAAAATTTAGTCCACAGTTGATTACACTACATTTGGATTTCAGCTCTGATCATAGTTCAGACCTCATTTTTCTAGCGGATGGGCTCATATATTATTTTACATGGAATCAGCATCTTCTTATGATGACACAATGTTCAAAAATACCACCTGCCAAGGGGCTACGCGCTACAGTTTCTAACGAAAAGATCGCAGACCACTATTAGCGACCAATCAAAGGTCATGCAGTTCAACCAGAATTCGTGTGACTCAAAGAAGAAGAACGGCGATTGGTCAATAAATACATATTTATTTACATACGTCCCATTATTTTTTTGAATAAGTCAACCACTACCACGTACTTCATCTCAGTGCCGAGAGACTCCGGTATGCGACCACCACAATCTCGTGTTTCATCTACGACTGCGATTCGTGATTCGAGTTTAGAGCCTCCTTGGATTACTACAGTATTTTATATTGGGGCTTTCATCTTTAAACTCTGAAATTCTCATGAAACTATTTCATCACAAACCCAATTTGTTTGTTCTAATCCTCGGTCAGTGAACACCAACTTCTAAAATGGTCATCCATGAACACCGCTACGTTATTCATATGAGTTTCTAATCGAAAAAATCATTCGCCTTGTAGCACGAGTTATCCCCGTCCTGGGAGTCAAATTAGAATGGCTAACGTGGAAAGTTGATGTGCGATTGAAAGTACTGTACTGTACCAGTGAAACGCATAGTAGTCCTGGCATTGATTGCAGATTTCAGTGAACGGTTTTTATCCGTGGTTATTTATCTCACACACATGGTAGTTGAATCATAATAGTATATCACATGAGACCTCAAAAGCCTGTTCCAACAACCAGACTACGCTTTCAGGTAGTCAGAAAGTTATACAGGGTGAGTGTTAAACCACCACATGATCCCCGATAGTATCAAACTACAAAATGTATTGTATTACATATCAGGAAGAATTATTATTGCGTTGTTGCGTATATGAAATCTTTCTGGGTTTTCTGTCTTTGTTTCAGCCCGAACGTAGTTGCACTACTCCGAATACCTGAAGATTTTAATCTAACATCTCGTTGTCACTGAGGGAACCAGTGTAATTTCAGTCAGAACTGGCAATGCCATGCACAGGTTTTGCCCTATTTACCGATTGTTTTACTCAGTTTGATGAAACAGATTTATAATTTTCCAACAGTAACAAGGAAAGGTCCCATGAAGACCATTTTAAAGTGGAAGTAATAAGGGAACTAAAGGTAGATCCTAGCAAACAAGATAATCTAAACTATCCGACAACTGTAGTGAAAATTTTTTTTACTGTGCTTTGATTTCACCCAGGTTAATGGCGTCAGTTTAATTCATTGATAATCTCAAGTTTTTTTATTCTTCTTTTTCTTCACAATGAGTTTCTTTTTCTTGCTAATCATTCGAAATCCATGAATTTCAAAATGTCCCCACGTGGGTTTTCAATTAGTAGCTTGTGTTTTGCTTCTTATGTTGTATAGTTTTTTCAAACCTGACAAAATGCAGACAGCTACTTTGGTCTTCCTTTGTATGCGCTAATTTGCCCCCCCTTAATGAGCTCGGTTTTTCCGTGTGTTCACCTGCTCATGAATCCCAGTGCTATCAGTTCGCTCGAGTATCGTTCTGCACACCTAGCTCACTGTCTATTTACTATTTGTCGCACATTATAAATCGACATGATATTGAGAACTGAAGGTGAGACTTCGTCGCACCCTTGAGTGCTCACTCTCGGAGTAAACAAAACGCGGCTGGTGCAATCTCCTGAGTGAGTGCGAAAATCCAATCACCGCGCATACGCTGTGCACATGATTCGATCCAGGGACAGAAACTGTGGTCAATCTTTCGCGTATACTTGTGTTTACTTTGTGCGCATACTCCACAGTAATGGTTTAGTTCAGAGATAACAGACTAAACGCAGAGAACCAAACTGTTTCATATTAGAACACGAGTCCGAAGGTGAATAATTGTTTTCGAATGATTCATAATCGTGCCTGTACAGCTCATATAAGGGTTTGTTGTTAGTGGGGACACATTTTCACGCTGGGTCGATAGGTCATTCGGGATGGGGAGAGGGAGGGGTGGGGTAAGCCCCATGAGTCTGTATTCGGGTGAGGTTGATTGTGAGTGGAGTGTTAGTGGTGACGTTGATGATCAACTGGAGGCCAGGGTAAGCGGAGAGCTTGAACCTATCGCCTCTGCGGTGGCTAGTTTGCGTAAGCGCACCGCCTTGAAGGGGTTGGGGCACATGATGGATAATGCTGAAAGAGGATCCTGATCTAACTTGATTGCCTGTATCCACTAGATGATCAAGAATGGCGCCTTATACGCACCCTGTTCCTCCTTGTTTTAGCCAGCGTGGACAGTGTTTCTTCATCCTTTGGGATAGTTGGTTTGCCGTGCGGCCAATGAGCGTTGCATTACAAACGCACCGGAAAGAGTAGATAACCATGGAAGTGTTTTACATTAGTGGACATAATAAATGGCTACGTTTTTCATCAAAATTGATGGAAAATGATGTTGGATCCTCATTGCTGAAACGTTAAGGTGAAAGATAGAACGTGTGGATGAAGACTTCTTCGGTAACAGCGAAAAAGTGAGGAAATCTCTCCGTTACAGGGAAACGAATCAGTGCAGTAAAACGTGTGATATGTATTGAAACACACAATTTATGCGGGTGTGCCTCAGTGAAAAGAACGATGTGACGTTTATTTTGCCCGGAACTTATTACGACAGGATAAAACGAAATAGTAAAGTTTCTGTTTCACAGATTTTCAATACTTTCTCTTGAACAAGATTGATAGCGGAAGCTAGTCAGATAAAATATATCCTGAGAAAAGACCTGGATCGCATGAATGATTTGAGGACGAATAAATTTTGGCTCGTAGCTGAATGCTAATTTCGGAAATTCCAATAAGTGATGGACCATTTGCTTTGGAAGAGAAATCACGAACAGTTTTGTCAATCTTAATTCAAAGATAATAAGGGCATCGGTGATAGAAAATTTAAAATGAAATATATTTGCACTAAACTGCCACTAGCTAAAACAATAGTATTTTGGTAACCCATGTTTCAGTGATACTCAATCATTTTCTATTGTCACAAGAAACACACCAATCTGCTAACTCAGAGATACCACTTGGAACGCGTAACTTACACATCAACGAACGGTGGGTAAGCGTGTTTTCCACATAGTCTACCAAAAACTGCTTTTATCTCGGTTGGCTCCTCACCTAGTAGCCCTATCAGTAGAGATTTTAGTGTATCATCTATTTTACATATGAGGTAGTCGCAGTGGATCAACGCAATAAACCATGAAAGAACTTCTCACACTTCTCAATACAAAATTTTTCATAAAACCGGCTCATCTTCTTTCAGTTGAGTGGAATTGAAAACCAAGTAATACCACACTGAGCAGACAAAGTAAGGATTTCATGATGTATTTCCAATGAATAAGTCTTTCTGAATGTTTACAAGTAGTAGTAGTAGCAGTAGCACTGGGTACAAGTTTAACAGGGGCGCTTCAGTATGTGGTCAGGTTTACTTGCAATTTGGCCTCTACATTCTAGTCATGTTATTAGCTAGGTGGTAATGAAGAATCCTGTTGTTCTTAATCCATTCATGAGCAAACAGTATTAATAATATGACAGTCGATGACGTACTCAAATCGGAGAAGCACACTGTATTGTCAACAGGAACCGGTTCTTGTTAGGGCTGCAACATGAATGAGCTTGTCAGAACCGCACTTGCAAGGGTAAATGTTACACATATCTGACAGCGATTAGCCAAACCTTAGATTGCATGATTACCGCCCCGAGGATCAAATAATGCACATGGAGACTAAATGTTGATTATGCGGTGGAAGACAGGGAACACTGAGGAACTGAATACTTGCTGATTGCACTGTTGGGTGTTACAATGGAATGAAATGAATTATTATTATTAGTAATATCATCATTATCGGCTTTCCTCAATATTAGAATAGCTCAATTCGCCTGTGAATGACCGGGAAAATACTCAGCGTTCAGAAACATGTTCTACTTTAATATTACTCTCTTGCGATCCGCTACAAGCTATTTCGATTACATTGAGCGAGTGTGAACGATATGCTCGATGAGTCAGTGACATGGGTCATTATTACATTGGCTAGGATACCGTAAGTTTCAGTCTCAAAATGCTTCATTTTTTTATAGAAAACTGATTGTACCTATCGTTTGAGCTATAAATGGTAGTAAGATATAACAAATGTAATCCATAGGCCCATTTGTATACTCAAACGGGTATCTTGTGTAGGAGTTGTATCCTCGTGGTACCCAACGACATAACGAGACTGATATCATTTGACACGCTTAGTGGTCACCGGATGCCATCAGACAATTTATACTAATGCGCATAACAAACAGTATCTGTGCTTTTGACGGAGATCAGCTCATTGATGAAAAAGGTAAAGGAAGTCACCGATTCGGCTGGTCCCTTTTTACCCGAGATACGATTTTGTTTTGCACATATTCTCAGTCGTCACATTTAAGTTCCCAGACACATAGGATTGATCCCCAAGTTGCCCAATGTTAATGCACCATTGTCAGTTTTCTTCTTTTAGATTCTTATACACCCACATTAGCTTATGGTCCATAGAACAATAGTGAAATGGACAATGAATCTTTGTGAATGTTAAGGACTAGACACTGTCCAGCAAAGTATCGCTCCTCCTAGGTTTGATGCCACGACAGCATTTGCCAGTCGGACCATGTCTGCTTTCCACCATCTGATAGTATCTACTGGCATACTATTCCATTCCTCAATCAAAGTGTCTTTGAATCCCCTAGCAACAGATTACTGGTCAAGACAGGTGAAACTCACCTTAAACAAATAAATAAAATTTAGCGTCTGAAAGACTACTATCACCTTTTCGTGGTCACCCAACTCCCTCAGTGTCGCTGGGATACACCAGTACGATTGATCGGTTCCCTTTAAGACCGCCCTGAATGCCCCAAATAATAGGCAGTATTATGCTTTGACTTTCCAGATTTCACGTTTTGATTGCAAATCCGACAAACTTTGATCTGAGGAATTTAAAGTAACAGGTAGACATGTGATTGTTTGAATTCCGAAACAAACATACAGCCGACTTTCATGGACACTTCCATTTTCCCTCACAATGAAAAGTTTATTCTGGGGAAAATGCGTAAATTGCTGTTCATTTTAGCCTAATCCTGGTAATTCACTTATCACTGTCACCTCTTTTCTTTTCGTTTTTTTCAACCATGCCTGCGTTTTACTTATTTAACTGCCCGTGAAATATTTCACCATAACAACAGTAAGGAAGTGTCTAGATGCAGCGAGAAGATATTGGATACACATTGCGAAATCGTAAGTTATTCACTTTCCACTCAGACAGATCTCATGGTTTACGCTCGCGCACAGGTAGAGTGTATGATATAAAACTCTATCTGACTCGTGTTAAATTTACAGCGAATTCAGTAAATTGCAGAGCAAATCAAGACTGAACTGCGAAGTGACAAAGCACTGGACAGCTGTTTTCACCTGATTGGATATCACCCGCAGTGTGGATTCCTCGACAAAACTGAGGTTCGAACTCGGGACCTCACAGGTAGAACACGGATGGACTACCCTCTTGACTACCAGGTAGCCGATCAGACCATTTTTCTTTCCGTTTATCCACTTATGTCAATCTTCGTAAAATTACAGCGTGGCCCATACGTTACTCCCCTAAGTAATAGCTTGTGGAGTCCCGAGATCGATCCTCAGTTGAATCGATGGATTTACTGAGACTCCCGTTACTTCGAAACATGTGTACAGAGCCTCGTAACAGTACAGTTCACGCTTCATTTGCTCTTTACATGTAAGAAATTCACTTTCTGTGGTGATCCAAGCCGCCCAGAAAACTCAAGCCATCCACCCACAACGTCAGCAAAACACTGTCCTTAGTTTATCACATGGATCCAGAATGAGTTTGAGCAGCTCAAATACAAAGCTGTGGTGCTAAAATCTGAGTCGTAACCTAAGTTGATTAAAGATACAGGAAGCAGCGTGTCTGTCACTTCTAATGAAGTACCACTGGTCCCGGACCCATCAGTCGTCCAACCACCGCGTAAATTCATGGTAGTACGGAGCAGAAAATTCCATTGGTTTATGAGGTGTTGTTAATGGCAAAATCCTTGGGAAACTAGTGTATTTCGATCCGTTTCCTAGCCACTAAAAACATTCCGTTCATCCAAAGGCTAGATTCCATTGGAGAGTTTGGCCAATCCGCGTCACTGTGGACTCATCCAACGGCGGTGACTGATCATGAAGTGTTCCAATTATGTGCGCGGGATGCAAATTCAACAAAGCAGATTAGAAGTCACGGATTGTCAACGTTTGCTGGCAGCCCCAGGTAAGCCAATCTTCAACAGCGCGGTGGATAATGTGGTGAAGACGATGGAAAGTTAAATTGAACATGCAGGCCAGAAAACTGTGCCGGGAAATTTCCTACAGAAGTACAGGAATTCGGCGCACAGCATCACCAAAGAGAGCCTCACCAAAATGTTCAAATCTTAAAATTTGTTATAATAAGTAAGTTACAATGAGTTGATTTGATGAAAGATAAAAGGGTTCATCGGCGCTACATCGATCAGATCCATTTCGGAGAGCAGGCCGATCCGGTTGCGAATTTCACAGACGAGTCTTAGAAAGTGACCCAAAGTCAGCAATTACCGACGTGGCTAACTAGCAGCCCAAATATCGTTTAAGGAAACGCTTCGCTGGCACTGGGAAACCCAAGCAAGAGAGCAAATCAAACAAACAAGGCTCTCTTGATGGAGGAGAGTTGTAATGGTCCAAGTCTCTGAGATAACACCGGCTAATTAGATTCCCGTTACAGTTTAAGAACAGCAAATCAGAGGCCAATAGTCTGAATCAATAAAAGACCATGCGGTTTAAACAGCAGGTCTGCGAGGAAGAGAACACTAGCGGCGAGTGAATTATATCTGTTTATCCAACAGCGTTTCTCTGTAAGCATTACTTAATCCTTAAGGATTTCTTTCAATGCACGAGCCACTATTTCTGGAACCCTTTCTTACCCCTCCGTTTCGGCAGATTCTGGTATTGACATTCCGTGGTTTGATTGGTATTGAGATTCCTGATACACGCCTGTTCCGATTTCTAGACAAACCAACCATTCAAACGGTTTTATGGCAGTCATCCTGAATGAATCGGCGTGATTTGTTCCTATGTATGCTNGAGGTCATCTACGGTATGGTAAGCAAAACGCGGTTAAAGCCACCCATTCCTTTCACCTGTTTTCGTTCAGCTCCATCATCGTTTTACCACTAAATGTGAAAGTTCTGAAAACTTCTCACGCGGTAAACTTATTCATCAGATTCGCCATAGAATTTAGTTTGGCTTGTGTGGACCTATGAATAATGCGTATGAAGATCCAAAGGAAAGTGCTCTTAAGGCTATTCCGAACCGTGAGTAAAAATAACCGTTTTTAAGGAAGTTCGGTGTTCATTATTTGTAAATAGTAACAGATAACGTTTTGGCAGATTATTGCCCTCAAGACTTCATTTTTTCTCAACGACCTTCTCCCTTTTTTCATTTAGATAAATAGGCTTATGCCTGTCATGTTTACGTTTCGTCACAGTTCTCAAAAACGTTGTCTATTGGATTGACATTGTGACGATGCCATGGCCATAATGACGGATGGTTGTTATAAAACAACAAAGACTGATGGCTTTGTTTAGAGCTGAACGTCAAGAATTTGTGATGATCTGGAGATGATTACACAGTATCTTGATTTACATTTCCCACCTCCTTTTGTAGTCTAAAATCACTTCCTGTCGCACTAGTGGTTCCTCATACCCACCATTTTCTTCACATCGTGCAGAGGTGGATTAGTCAAAAACTTGTTCAAGATGGTTTTTGAACAATTCTTCAACAGAGGACAATATGGCCTTAGTAGTTAATAGCACAAGCATTTAATTTTCACTTACAGATGTGAAGCATTAGGTCCCAAGCATCGTGAATATCTTTTTCAATACGGTCCCTACTTACTAAAGTTGTACACAGTGTTTCAATACAATACGCTTCTTGGTCATTTTAATACCAGGGAACGCGTAGAGCGTCAGGAGTTCAGTTCAGCTCAGTTCCTACAACCATTATCCTGCAATTCCTTGCGCCGGTTTTGGTTGCCCACTTGGATGAAACAGCAGAATGAAGATTAGGATGTTGACAGCAGATTCAAGCGGATGATAGTGAATTTATATGGACGGAAGTTACAAGAATAATGGGTAAATGAATGAGAGCCACTGTTTGCGATACCCAGCCATATCACTCAGCTTCTTTAACTATCAGTGACCACGATCTCGGGGTCTCCAGCCAGGGAGCCTAACGGGACCTATTCGACCCAGTCTCCTGGTCAGGATTTTTATACCTTCATGCCGCCCTTGATCTTTCTCCAACCGTTACCTGCCTCGGCAAACATCGCTCGCCGAGAGTGTCAGGGGCAGGCGGCTTATTCGTTTCACAAGCATATCTCCAAAAGTCAGCGATTTCTGATAGATCTCAATAATCCTATGCGAGGATTAGTTGAACAACCGAATTCCTGGTGAGATCCTATCAACGAAACAACCATAGAAACAGAAGCAGACCGCGAGTTACTCATAAATATTTAGATGTATATATTTCTATGCATATGGGTTCATATATAAATGGGTGCATGTATGTAGTTGTTTCGCTGAAATAAGAGAAAAAATGCAAGAATCACAAGGCACGTGCGTTTGACGGTGACCGTGGGGCACGTATGCGTTTCACACTGGTCTCTGTATGTGTTCGCATGGAGAAAAGCCAAAAATAGCGTATACAGTAAATGTGACTATTTTGGAATAGGGAGGCTGTATCAGAGAATGATAAAGAATGCAAAATAATCGAATGAGGCGAAATAACATTGGAACAAGCGAACAAAGCGTAGAGAAGCAATCGCGTTCACATATGCTTATACATACAACACGAATGCATACGCGCCCGTGATTTGAAGTTGAACCAAATCCTCACATGAGTTCCCACAGTCCAACTAGCGGACGGGACGATACAGTTTTGGCATAACAAAAGCTGTGCGAAGTTGTGATAAATGATTTATCAGATTGCGTCAATCAGGCAGAGGAGAACAAACGAAACGCAGCAGAATGTGAGAACTGTATGACAATTACATTTTTCGTAGGTTTTACAGACCCCATAAAAATGGATACAATAAAAGTGAGTATC
The DNA here is from genome assembly GCA_900618425.1 of Echinostoma caproni. Taxonomy (NCBI): domain Eukaryota; kingdom Metazoa; phylum Platyhelminthes; class Trematoda; order Plagiorchiida; family Echinostomatidae; genus Echinostoma; species Echinostoma caproni. The sequence goes on along the minus strand of UZAN01039822.1, from coordinate 47,364 downwards.
GAAAAATGGCTTTGAGCATCGAATAAATGGGACATTATACATATATATATATATATATATATATATATATATATATATATAAGGGAGACGGGAAAATCACACTGATCTGTACACGTTTTCTATTAAAAATTTCCCTTTGTTGATTCTTTCTGGTGCGATCATCAGTTTCTTTCCATAAACGACGGTCCGTGATAGTGATGGGTTCTGCATTTTATGAGCCGTTTTGAGCGGAAGAGGAGAATTCATTGAAAGACGGTCAAGTGAAAGATTCGGATCCCGATAACATCTCCTGTGTACGTGTGGGGTTCCATCATGTATGTAACTGTGACGCTGTTGACATAACTATCGGGAATTCCAATTCTCCGTCCACACAGGCTGAGTGGAAGTGGGAACCAAACCTAACCGGTAGTGATGTCGAAGTTCAGCCTCAGCAGCAGCTAGTCGCTGTCGCAACAGCCCGATCTCCAATTCAGCCATGTTCAGATCACACCGGACTCGATTGAGTTCACCGACCATAGCCTGCGCCCGTGCCCGCTGGCTAGCAGCATCGGCTCGTGAACTCACCGCCAGAGCACGCCAATAACGAATCTGGTCATCGGGACGTAAACGACTAGGAGCGTCAAATTCATGAGTGGATTGCGAATGCCATAAAACCGTTGTAGTATAATTTGTCGGGGGACTCGGTCGAGGAAGCGGTGAAGTCTGGCAAGCGTCGGATGCTGTTGATGTGGTAAGTATACCAGTGTCATTAGATGTCACCGAGAACGGAGGTGGTTTTGGTGGCACCTCGGCATCCACAGCGTCCGGGTCACGATGAACATCGTCACGTTTCGCCTCTCTATGAAGCATTAAATTATCTCGGCGTGGTAAGGTGGAATAACCGTTACATGAAGATGTACGGTGAATGCGATCTTTTTGACCCTGAATCCAAAGAGAAGGCAGTTTGGGGCGTCTTTCAGACCGTTCAGAGCCGTTTAATTTTGAACTGGACTGCGGCGATCGCGTGCCAACAGAAAATGTGCGATTTATAGGGCAATCAAAACAACTTATAAAACCAGAAGATTGCAAATGTTTATCTCTAGTAAATAGTCGCAGTGATCCGGAACCGCCAGTAGAGTCAATCACTTCGGAGGATAGAGTATTTGTTGTGGGGGTGGAATAGCTATCCTCACAATCATAGTCACTCAGCACAGGTTGTGTCATACGCCTCAAACAAGAACGCTCCGAACGTGGGGTGGAAAGATGGAGTGAAGTTACCTGAGCAGGCGGTATAGCGCGATTCTGTACAGCTGTAGAAGATAGAAAAAACGTTCTTTTTTAGTTAGTGTTGCATAAGACAGAAAATAACATCAGTTTGGAATACAATACTAAAAGTATTATTGATAATATTAACAAATCACAATTCAACTTAACTCAAAACACATTTCAAACGCAGCTGAGTGGTAAAATGAACGTCAAAAAGTTATGACTAGCATGTCGCTGTCAAAGTAACCTTTATTCTCTCGAAAAAACTCAAATATAAAAGTTTACAATAAATCGATGGTGCTAATATAATTCACAAAACAACTTTAAAAGGTAATGGGGTGCAGTTCGGATCAAGCAACCGGTTCCAGTTTAAACAAGAGTTAATTGTGCACCTTCGTGCGGTGGTTTGCTGTCTTTTGGTTGCTTGTTTGAATGAACAGTTAAAAAGAAGATTGGAATGACAAATGCAGAGTCAAGAAAGAACTAACAAATTCATGTAAACTAATGTTACAAAGACGTTGAGAAGACGCACGGTCCCCGAAGACAAAACAATAGAATGATATAGGGTCAGATAGTTTCTAAAGTAAATAAATGCAGCAACGCCAAATATCTCAAGAACGCAATTAGACCGATAACTTACACGGCCAAGTCTAAAGTATCTTTAAAGAGTACCTATGCACATTGAAGTGCATTGCAATTTTCAGACTATTAAGACTAATGCTAGTTTATCATGCTCAAGGCTCTGACAGAGGGAACCGGTGTCATGAACTCGTGTTTTCATGCATGGCTAACATTGTTGTTCACTGTTTCACAAGGGCCAGGCATAAGTATTCGGCAGCTTGACAATTGCTCTCATGTGGTCTGATTCGTTGATTTGCAACCCAATTGAGAATGCCACTGTGTGTTTTGGGTCCAGTTTGATCGCCATGGAAGCTGACTATACGGGGAGGAACTACCGACTTCGGGTAGCAAGAGTGGTGAGAGCAATATTAAGGACCGGTCCCGTGCTTCAGGCCGTGAGAAAAAATGGCTTTTTGGTGTGCGATGAGCAATCGAAGAGAAAAATCAGTTCGTTCGTTTACTGATGTGCGTCTACGTGTGTGAAAGATAGACGCTTGCTTTTTTAATGCCGAGTAAGCGTAGATCTCTCAACTACAGGTAACACAGCAAACCCATGAGTACACGCACGGTGTGAATCACTGATTCAATAACGAAGCACATTTTATGCAACCGATAGGGTTAACGTCAGGGAAGAAATAAGATATTAGATCAATAATTATAATCAACCAATGTCCTTTCAAAAGTTATTGATTTTCATGTTGCCGTAATGAAGTTTTTCTATCGCGATGTGCTCCGACCGGTTATCTTCTGAATAGCTCAGATTAAAATTCCTGGAGGAGGTGAGATTACGAGGTATAAGGTTGTAAATGTCAAATGATAATCTCCGGCAGAAGTTATAAAAGAACCGATGAAGGGCAAAACTTGAAATGATCAATCCAGTCCAGGTCAAATTAGACAAATGCTGGTATATGGCTGGGATATAAATAGTATAAGCATGAAAGCTCTTTACGTAAACTTGAAGAAAAGCAATAAGATAGACAACGTAAAAGGTAAGGGAACAAAGTTGTCGTTCGGATTGGGTACATGTTTGTGGAGGGATTAGGGTGAGTTACGCCCCCACATGTTAGTCAGTAAGATCTGAGCTGTTGGGGTACGAGAAGTCGACGTTTGACCGGCCTGTATGGAGATCTTGGACGACTTTTATCTGTACCTACGACAGGTGCGAAAGAAAAATGCTAATCGCATCTGCAATGGCAAGCCTGTGTAAACGGATGTGTGAGGATCGGAGAGTTGAGGATCGATGCATAACAATTCATGGTGACTCTATGATCACCTGATGGTTTGTGTCCACATGGGAGATTATTTATCTGCCATCCTGAAGTTCGAAACATTCAGCTTGAGCCAAAGTGGCACCCAGTGACAACCGGTGGGAAAGTGCACGAATTCAACCTCAGAGTACCGTATATTTTACCCGTTCAGTGCAAATCTCACGAGACACAACAAACTGCATGGAAACATTGTTGTTCAAATATATCCCTAATTTTAGCTATCGATTTAGGATTCATAGATTCGTCATACATAATAAAAATACACAATAGATCCAGAATACAAAGACAGTTCACCGCGATCTTCGCTAGGGCCTTGGAAGCGGATGAAGAAGATGAGTTCTAAATATCGGTTTCTCTATATTATCATTTGTAGAGTTATGATACTTACGAATGATTGACGGCGAAACGTGATTAAGCTGTACCGAGGGTCCATTTTGAAGTTCCCATCGATCTGATTGATCATCATATTCTAGAGAACTAGAGTTCTCTTCCCTGGCGACAGGTCGCGATAGTGTCTTCCCCTTCATATTTGTATCAATCAAAGCCAGGTCTTTTTCAACTTTAAATGTCGGTTGCAGCACGTCCGGATAGGTGGATGGAGCATCCTTCAGTGAAAACTGGTCGGATGAGCTGATTGTGTGACGACTTCGTGTTCTAGATATGTGGGAGCTCGGATGAACTGGAATGGTGGCCTGCAACTGTTGTAGCGGCACCAATTCAAGCCGGAATAGGTGTTCGTGTTGGCGAATGAACTCGGTAATTGTCAGATTCAAGATGGATGAAACAGCCATCTCGACATCCAAATCTCCGTCAGCTTGACGAAGTATGTTTGGGGCGAAAACACTGGCGAGATTCTCAATCGACATGCGGTTGGAAGCTTCATGTTGTGCAACCTGTACTCAAGGGAGATATAAATAAGACTAACATTATAGAAACGCAAACATTAACTAATTCATTTGGTAAGTCATGACATCTGTCTACCCATCTGCGAAATTCATAAGATGAAAGAATAAGAGAAATTATTTCCTTCCGTTGGAAAACCGTTTGATCAGCACGACAGTTTTAAATACTGACTGATTCTTTTATTAGGTGATCTGGATTTGTCTTCAACATAGATCCACAGAACTCTACCAATACCCAAACGACTCTGCGCAACGTCTCTAAACGATCAGGCATAGTCGTTTTCAATTTGGTGGGAAGGTATGAGCAATTTACATATTGGAGCCTTGATCCAGAAATATTGAAGCATTTAACCAAGCAGTAATGAAATTCTTCGAAATTACATACTTCGGCGAAATTTTGCGGGATTCCGAATGTGGGAAAATTAACTTCACGTGATCCAAGTTTGTATCATCAAACTTCATCACCACAGTTTGAAGTTACCGACCGTTAATGAAAAAATGCGAATAATGTCGCTGAAAAAGCGGTTGGATGCGCATGCTATTGGTTTTTTCAGACATCATTTGATTGTTTGATTACCTCTTCTATTCACAATTTAATCAGCTGACCCGATTAGGAAGCACCGTGATCATTTCTATTGTACTCCGTCTATTGTTTCCTATAGGAAGTACCTTAAATTATTTTGACATCTACTGCATTGTAAACAATTTATGATAGCGATTAATATAGAGGGAAGAAAAAATAGCTAAGCACAAGTATTTCACAGCTCTGCCTTTGACTGAAAATGTTGGGGTTTACATTGGTGCCGGCACGGTATGCGACGGGATTTTGATTAAAATGTGATATCCTCTTCAAGTGGAGAGCGTATTAGTCTGTCTGCTGTGAGATAACCACATTTAGGACCGTAGGGTAAAGGATATTGCATTATGACTAATCCCGGTTTTCTAAGAGTTACCCGTTTCAGAATATGAGTGTCAAGAGCTTCTATTTACTTTATTGAGAAAAAACAAACTCATCCGCCTTTGTGTTTGACCCTGTTGAAATGGTTTCATATAAATGTGATTGTAAAGGCTTGAAAAGGAATTCACCGAAAACATCTGCTCACCTACATCGTGTGCTCTAAAACAGTTGTACCTCATAATAACAATCATCGTTTGTGCTCATTAGCTATAGATATAGAGCAAAACGACCCAAATAGGTTTACTAGAACCATAACGCGAAAAGCAGATGACATATATTTTGCAAATTTACTGAAAGTGCAAATGATATGCGAACTAAAGCATTAAAACACTTCTAATTACTAAGCTACCCCCGTATACCGATGTTTAGATCTCATTGGAATGAAATATGTATCCGGCAGGTTAGCTCTCCTTTTCATCTTGGGCCAGGTTCAGACAAAGTTTGCAATCCCGAGTCCGATTTAAGAAATTGTAGAGCAAGTAAAACCGACCAGAAAGCTTAGCTTTTACCTAGTATTATCGTACCTGCTGCTTAATTAAATATGTGTGGGTGTAAGTGGCATAAGAATAATGTTTGACTCTGTCGAGGAGGCTTTTTCAAAAAACTGTTTTATGCAGAACAGAAGTGGACTGAAGCGCTTGTACTTTCATGAACAACAGTCAAGTACAATTTCATTCTAAACCCAATGATATATTTTGTTTTCCCCCTCATAACCTTAGTGTGTTTAAAGTACATAAACCTCGGACAGAAAACGACCGTACAGTAAATATGCAACTGACACTGCGGATAGATGGTGATCTCTCCAGGACTGGGAAGGAAACACCATAAGCGTGTGTCAGCGTGAATTTTGTACACATTCCTAACAGTCCTCAGCAGGAAGCTGTGAACACTAGTCCTATTGTGGATGGTATCAGCAACGACTTATTACAGCGACTTTCTCTTTTCACAGCATTTCAATCCGCCACGGATCCAACTGCGTTCTCATCCTGACATGATTTATACGTTTAGTACAAAACCGTTATAACTTTAAAGTTCCTCCCGAAAATAATTACAAAAGTACATAAATAGACTTCAAATGATCGGCGGTGGACGCGAGACAGGTAACTGAACAAGTGAATGTGAGCGAAGTGAGCCACATGTGGTGTACTGTCATTAATACTTGCCAATCAGATTTCGGTAAGGAAAGAATAAATGTCCTCTATCAAGAGCAGATGGAAAGAAAAAAAAATGAATTTTCCCGTTCAATGTAAGAAAAACACTAGAACCATAGCCCAATATTAAACGGAAATATCGGTTAAGTAAAGATTAGCCGACGAGTTTGCCAAGTGTATGTGATAACTAGTTCCTGAGCAAACCCTTACGTCGGTGAAATTCTCCAAGTACAATGCTGTTCCTCTTTCTAAAAACTAAAGCATATTTATTTTTTGGGAAGCCGTTTCAAATTTTGGTAAATGTGAAATGCAATCCGATGAGCGAGAAATCATCGCTGATTTATTGAAAGACCCGGTCATGTTGGAAACAAATGCTCTTGGAGGTCACATTAAATCATGTTGAAAGGCCGCAGTGCATGACTATGTTCAAATTGCTGCGAGTATATATGCCGGAAGTTACTTCACGCAATATACATGCCAAAATTTTGCTTCCCTTTTTTGTTGCATAATGAATTCCTACGAATAGAGCGTGTTTGGTTGAGCATTTTTTCTTTTGTAAAGGAATATGTCACTATGTTAAAAACCGATGTTACTCTCCTCATCATCGGAGTTTGATCGTGTTCGACTACAGTGAAACTATATAAATTGGTGAAAGTTAAAACAAAAATATTGAATAAGGAAGGTCCTCTCAGAAATTATCACCTGGAAGAAAAATCATGAACAACATAGGCCCATTTAATTGTTGAACCATTGCCCAAAGCAATAGTTCCGTCAGCTTTTACAACCAAAAACCATGCACTTTCTTGCGACAGTTTTGATTGCTTTCTTTAGGCTGCCCACTTGGACAAAAGGGCATAAGGACGATTGGAATGCATAGAGCAGAGTCAAAGAGAACATATGGATTGTAGTGGTAATCAGTAGATGTACGAATGGCACTGCCAGTGGCTCAGTGTCTCTAACCATTGATTACGCTGGTCTTGATTTTCTCATCCAAGACGTTTACCGTGAACTATGTGAGCAAGTCTCCCAGTTAGGGTTTGCATACCCTCGTGCCAGCTATTTGAATACCTTTGACATTTTTCTATCCACTGCTCTCCTCGGCAAACATCGCGCACCAAGCAAATCTATTTGATGGCATGGGCGATACATGTCCCGGCTGACGGAATTCCAAAAAACAACGATAAAGTTAAACAGTTACCAAAATGCTCCCTTACTTGTCCTTTATCAGCGAAGGAAAACATCTATCCTCTCGGCCACTCGTTGAAGTGAGTTCGGTAAGTCAGGTTAAGATACTACAAAACTTTTCTGGCCTTAGAATAAAGAAATCATATTTTATAATTTGCTCGGTTGTACAAATTTTTAATTGAAATTTTCACCTTATCTATATACTTGTTTTAGACACAACAACCAGAGCCATGGCGATATCAGAAAATTTGTTGAAATCAAACCATTGTTGGGATAGGAGCTGATCAAATATGATTATCAACACGCACAATTCATAAGAAAAATTGAATTATACATTAGACGCATTTGTACTTCTTGAAGATAAAGAGTTAAGGTTTCGTATTTTTAACAATCTTACAATTGGCATCATTCCTGCTTATGGATACCATTTGAATTTATGGTTAGCCAACAAAAGTCCGTGTGTGTTTAAGTGTTACAATATCACATTTATTTATTTTAAAGCTCTTCTAATTCCAAGGCCCTCCAAACTTCATCAAAACAAACATGGGTTCCCACACGGCGGGAATCGCTAGCATATTCTTACTTTTAAGCTCTCCATGCTAGCCTGGATACTATGCATCTCACGTGATCCACCGGTCCCGATGGAGTGGACTGGAATGTGATTTCTTCCTCTCAGCGTATGTGACCCGCTGGCCTGTTTGGGAACTGTCAATCACCCAAATGCCCAAACGTGCAATTCTGTCAATACGAGTGTTGTTGACTGACTCAATCGATAGATTTAGATGTGAAGTGCGTAACCGAGGTGTATTTTAGTTACCGTTGTATATATGTGCTGTGAGCAGTTCATTTTGACCTTTGATTTGAGCATAACCTTTTACTGTTATTTGTGTCTGAACAAGAAATGGTTGTGCCAAAATTCTTATGATTTAAACGACTGATCCATGTCCCTCTACCACTGGATCATAGAAGGTACATTCAAAAATAACATGGAAAAAGTATTTTTGTTAGGGGCATAATTTTACTTGGATTTCGTCATTGTACAGTCCCAACACTGTCTGTTCCCTTTTTGAGAAGCTGTGAGTAGTTGGATTCATGAGAATAGATTTCCATAAGGGCAATTCAAATTTGATTTTATTGTCAGAATTCAAATCAGGTAAAAATGTATGACGCACGTCGAAGGAAGACAACGAAGCGTTTAGGATTCAGATTTTTTGATCGATTATCTTGCAGATGATTAATTATAACCATAGCAACATTGACAGAAAACAGGATTTTGTTTGGTAGACAATAGGAAGAAAATGAGGTTAAGGTTGTGGAAGGTTCCGAAGCCTCGGTGTGCGGAAATGTATGAAGATATATGTTTGGAATGTTCGAATTACTTTCTCGTTACAGTATTAAATCCCTAATTACAATTAGTTGTACATATTTTTTCTATTTTTGTCTTCTTGTCATGCGTTCTGTGGGACTATTCAGCTGCTACGGTCTGTGTTTAGTTTTGGCCCACAATATACTCCAAGACTGCACTCATCGGTTACACAATAACTTATCTCAATGTGCCTCTTTCTCATTGATCAACTCAATGAACATTTAGTTATTTTTTAAGTGAACCACGTTCACGTTGACTATTGATGTTAACACCTAGACATGTGCACAATCCGTATATTGTTACAATATTGTTAGTTGTACAAATAAAAGTTCAGTAGGCCAAAACAACCAAAGGTATCAGAGGTATGAGCGAAACAAACAAATACACTCGACAAGGGAGCATAACAAGGCCGGATTGCGAAGGGAGATTTCGTTGAACCTCTTTTTCGCACTCTCTCTTTCTGTATGCACATACTGAACACAAATATCTCATTCGTATCGCCAAATAAATCTCCCAAGTACAGGCATAGGAATGAACTAACAAACGTTTACCGTATTTGCATGCCTGACAAGCGGTCAGAACTGCTAAATCCGGCGAGTATTTGCAGGGACCGTTTGCAAGTATTTTGGATACTACTTGTTGTATAATAAATACATATGAATATAAATCCAGAGACTAGATAAATAGATAGACCTGCCTCTCTATTCATTATTGTTGACCAAATTCCTAAACGGCACCATCATAAAGTGTACAAATGTTAGGGGTTTTGGCTATGTAGCAGGAAACCTACTTAACAGGAAGTAGCCCAACGTGGAGGTTTAACCTACTAGTCAAATAATTCGCCAATGTGAGTGCAAACGAATTCGTAAACATGGGGTAATACCGGCCGAGGACGTCCTAAACCTCGGTTGCTGTACAGACTGATCTATTTAGACTAGCTCCATGACAATATCTAACCATCATGATGACCTTTAGATTCTGTCAGGAACATACCCTGAGAATAGAATATCAAATGGATCACATAGGTTGTTGTTGGTCGATTGCCTCCCCCCCCGGCACAAAACAATTATTTCATTATACAGTTAAGTTAGACAAGGTTGTTCTTTGATGGAGCTGTTGGTAGAATAAATGTCAGGAATAGAGAGTGTCCTATTTGATCTCGACTCACCAGTGACCTTTGGATGGAACCGCGTACGCGAAGTTCTATTATTCGTGTCAAAACACGAGGCTCTCCTTGGGGCCAAGAACCCAGATACCACCTGGGTTAACTTCAAATCTATTGACCTAAACGACATAAATTTCAACTGTCAAGCACTATTGCCAGGATTAACCAGACATTGCAGAGTTGTGTATAGCTTTTGTGTGACAAATAGTGGTGGATGGAGGATCTCGAAAGTACCCAATGGATGACAGTAAATCCTGCTTTGTGTGTATCACGGTAATTTTATGGCGTTTGATCGTGAAACAAAATTAAACTATTTGGCTTAACCGGATTATTTGCTATTTTCATTGTAATGCAAATGGTCCTGTAACAGAATGATGCATTTTTACTGAGTGCTACACACAATTATACAGTGTAGCAGATGGGATTCTTACTTTAAATTTTGTGCCTTTGGTGAGAAATTCAATCAGTTGGGTAAGTCACAAATGCAAACCCCCTAACTGAGTGGACTCGAAGATCATTTTCCACATACCTATGAAACATAAAGTACTATATGAGTATATTCTCAGTCAAGCAAATATTGCCTCTTCCTCCATCTACACACCAGGTCTTGTGACCTATGTGATGTTGAATCCTGGCGGTTTTTGTTTGGNNNNTGGTTCTACAAACTCCACGATAAATAATATGAACAAATGTAGAATCTAACTGCCCGCATTATGGGACTTTCAACACCGGTCGTGTACCGCATCCATGCCTATTTTCTCTTACACAATCAGACCGGGTTTGAAGACAACTGAACACAGCTGATCTGCGCTACCAAACGACTGTATACACGATTCACATCGAATTGAACTCATCTTTGACACAATCATATGAAAGTGTCCATTATGTTCATTATTAGCCCAGAACTTTAGTGTGAACCAGTTTGATTGCAATTTTAGACTTGAGAAACGTACATAAGTAATAACTTTTACAACATTCAGTTATCTGCCATTCAAACATGTGCATATATATCCTGTACTCCATCCTTCTAATGTACTCACGGATTTTGTTCACATGCCATCATTAGAACTGGTGATTTCTTTATCGGACAACCATTTTCAGAGAGCAGGACAATATAAAACAAGTGAGTCGCAACAAAAGCTCCTGTCCTCATAGATTAGGCATTCCTTCCGATCCTAGCTATGCAGCGCAGTATTGATGACGTGCGCACTATACAAACAGGTCTAGAGAATAAATCCCATCCCATGTGTATGCGTTACTAATGCGTTCTAAAACGAGAGAAATTCACCAGAAGTATCCTCATTTCCCCTTAGAAGCACTGCAGCACGGCCGGATCAATGGAGTCTAGACAGGACAGCTTATCGATTTTGTGTGCTAGCTCCACCTCGTACTAAAGTTACATTCACCACCAAACGGTAGCTTCCATACATACTTACTTCGTATAGGAATTGACACAAATACTGAAGCAGATGATAGTTGGGTGCGGGTAACGATTCCAAGATGTCGATTAACGGTGTCAAGTCTTGACCATCCGCAATACGAAATCCTGTTGACTTCAGTCGGTCATAGAATCGAAAGGGGATAACCGGTTCGGGCAGTTCTCGTAAGTAGTATTTGAGCAGACCAGCGACAAGGTGGACGTTGTGATGGTTCGGATCAAGTATAGGTTCGGGGGCGGCTTCATCGTACTCTTCTGCAAGTTCCTGCAGAGCGTGTTGTGTGCCACACTTTCTGATATACAGAGGGAAAATTTGAAATAAAAATGGATGAACAAACCTAAACAGAACTTTCATATCATGATTGAAAAAATGTAATGGCCATCAGTATTACGAAAAATGAACCACTTCTGATTGCACCCTAATCATCGAAGACAAAGGACTGAGTGATCATTTGTCATACAAGATTAGGTAAACGCGGCCTTGTCCCAGCATTATTTGATTTTATGCTTTGCACAATACCTCATGAAACTTTCACGTGGTCGAAGATTTGCATTTTTCTCCAGAAACCACCACTACTGTGATACACTAGTGGCTAACCGAACTGAAATGAAACAATTCTCTACCAGTATCCATTAAGCTAGAATGGAAATTAGCAAATATTACCCAAAGTTTTAAAGTTAACACATCTTTAAGTTACTTGAGTTCAGGGCACCTACCTTTTCACCCGTCGTTCGTTTACTAATTTAGTTTCATCCTCCCAATCCCTTGGTTTTATTCACTCATATAGTGTAATAGCATGATTATAAGTTATTGAAAACAATTGTTCGCCTGAAATTGTGTTCTGTATTAATTTATTGTTTGACAAAGTGGGTAGCAAGAAGAAAGGAACGAAAATCAGTACATGATAGAAATACGCTTCAGGCTGTTCAAAATGGAACTGGAACATTAGTAAGCCGTGGAAAATAGAATAAAATTCCCATTGATGAAACATTATTTAAGTCAGAAGAAGTAACAGGTTCCTTGATTACCACAATAACTGCAAGCACGTTAAACAGAGGCATTAGTAAATTATTTATTATATCAGGGATTCGAAATGCTCTCAGACTTGTGCAGCTCAGAAATACGAAGAGATTACTTCCATTGATTTTCACACAATTTCTTCAGTAGTGGCACAACTAAATTATCTAGTCAATATTGAAATCACTTGAATGCTCTAAAACAGAAAGGCTTAGGCATTCAATTCAATTTTTAGATCGAAAATAAGATAAATTTGGAATGATCAGAACAACAGTTATCACGCCACAGTAGATAGAAAAAGTCATATAGTTAGATACTTAAAGTGATACCACCATTATTTATTTTTCTGTTATCATATTCAATAATTATCATATTAGGAACCAGTTTTCCAAAAATGAGGCGACGGTCAATCAAAGGTTAGTCCGATTGAGATCAAGAAAGGAGAAGAGGTGAGGTCGCGGTATTGGCTGTCAAACACTTGACCTTCGAGCAAATGTGATAGTGACCGCAAAACTGAGGTACAGACATTCAGTGCACCGATTCCATGTAGATACAGTACTAAAAATGTCATGTTAACCACGATTTATTACTCAATGTATCATGAAATTCACAATCTGTGGAAAACCTCATTCAACTTGAGCTGTTCTGAACTGACCTCAAACAACTCTCGGATATAACATTTGTTTGTGTTCTGTCTTGCGCAGTTAAATGAACTCATTTAATCACATCAGGACTAGTGTGCATTCTGAACTGTAATATATTTCCACTTTCAAAACTACTTTAAACTAGCTTTTTGCGTGGAAATAAGCGCTAGAACGGCAAAATAGAGTAGGTCAGTTAGAGAGATGTTTTTTCACCAGTTAGGGCGTTACCACAAAAATACAATTGCGAACAGGAACCTAATTCTTGTTCTCGTATTTTTTACTTTCTTCCATCTTACTTGGTACCTTAAATTTCAGAACTTTATAGTTATTACAACTGAGCATAAGTGAATGTTGCCGTATTGAGTGATTCACAGTTGGTAACCATAGGAAACGCGAATAAACAGACAAATTCAAGGTCGAAGCTTAAAATGACCATCAATAAATGTGGGTTAGTGGTTCCTCTTAAAGTGGCCGTATGAGTCAGTGGTTGTCAAGTTTATGCTGTATCGAACGTATGCCTCTAATACTTTGCATCTGGTGTAATACGCTTAGCCGTATCAATGAGGATGATTGACAAACAAATTATCACAACTAATAGCAATAAAAATATTTATGATGGCCGATAAAGAGCACTGGGCAGCTGTGTTGTCCCGTTTGGGACTCGTGAGCAGTGCAGACTGTTTATGTTCCTGTCAGGACTCGAACCGCGGACATTTGAATCGAGGGCTTCAAACCCTTGCCCTTGATCTTCACGGTCGACGGTCATCGATTTGTGCAAATGGTATAAGTAATTAAGAGTCAATTCAGAATAATCTATTCGAAGGTTCACCAATCTCTATATCGCTTATAAACGCATTCAAATAGTGGGAAATTCACGATCTCCTAGGGATTAAAACCCCCACCCAAAATCGTCAACGGTGCTTGGTGCCTGTAAACAATTGAATGGATCATTCCAAATTTACTACTCTAAAATTATCATTTTGATTTTTTTCTAGTGTCTAGCAGTATGCTCCTTGTTTCACGCTTTCCGTGTTTGTCTTGCTTGCAATCGAATGAACGGTCAACGAAAGCTGCGAAAACCTATTCAGTTTTCAGTTTCCACAACCATTCATCATGTATTGTCATGCACCGGTTTCGGCTGGTGACTTTTAGCCGCCTATTTGAATAAAGGAGCGGAATGAAGATTGGAATGTTGTGAGCAAATTCAAAGGAAAGGTTGAGTATTCATGTAAATTGGGGTTGCAAAAATAATTAATAGATACACGAGCGCCATCCAGCCATATTACTAAGTGTTTATAACCACCGGTTATCATGATCTCGGGGTCCCCATCCAGAAATTCTGACAGGAACTGTTTGATCCAGTCTCCAGGTTAGGATTTTCATACGCTCATGCCAAGTTTTAGCTCGACCGTCCTTGACCTTCTTCTATCCACTACCTGTCTTGGTAAACATCACGTACCGTTGCAACCTAGTTGATGACAAGCTCAACACAAGTCCCCACCAGCGAAGTCTAAGGAGATCGACCATTTCTTGCAGTGGACGACCGTGATTGCCTAAACGTCTGCACCTAAACACAGCATTGCATGCCCTGTTCAACCATCAGAATCGTTCAATGCAGTGTAGACAGTGACGTTCGAACACCGAAACTGTCTGTTTATTTTCTTCCCGTAACGGCCAAGTCTCTGGATCGTAGAGCAGGACTGACCTAACTGCTGCAGCATTTACACAACCCTTCACTGTCAGCCGGATGTCGCGACGAGCCAAAAATGTCTCAATTTGGCAATGCCAGTCGAGCCTTCTATATGTGCGTCGACACTTCATCCGTGACGCGATACCCAATGGCGCTTTGAGGGTTCGTTTGAATGATTCAATGCAGACATTTTCTTGACGAAGCATTATTTTGCAAATCAATTCACACAAAGTATTCAATTAACGGACTACACCCAGAACAATCAGTGACAAGTTACAAAAGGTAGTCTGAATTTCATACACGTTCGACATTGGTAGGTCATCTCGTGGAATGTGCGCATAAATGTGATATCAGTGCTATTCAACGACTTACCATATCTAATAATGTCTCCGATGCGCTTGCTTAGAAAGAATAACTTTCACAGTACACAAACGGTAGAATTTTGAGCGTATTCGATTAGGTTGTGATATAACTATGATTATTTTACCTCCTTTGGGCGTATTGCACAGATAGACTGATATTTTATTTTAAAGAATGGGGTGCAGTCAAACAGTGGTAACGAAAATTCGGCGGCAGTTTGAAATGGTGATAGACTTCGCCCATATTTTAATCAATTTCGTAAACGCCTTCTACGCCCTATTGTAATTTAAACGTGTGCAATAAAATTTTTAGAAACTAACCGCAGCCAGTAATCGACGGTCAGGGTAATATATCAGGTGGAAAAAAGGACTGCGACAACATTTTTAAGGGATACAATTTGCTGAAAGCGAAATTCCGGAACATGAAATTGAATGAATCAACCAAGTGATATTACTACTATCATTTCGTTATACAACACTCGCAATCGAATACAATGGAATAGATTTCCGAATAGCGATGAAACAAAGATAATATTTTGTGGGTCAGACGACTCTATTCTTAACATACTGAATCGTCACACTGAGTTTACGTTGTCATCGCTAATAAATACTTTATTAGTGAATGAATTTTTTCGTAAAGAGTGCTGCAAACCGCAGATTCAGTAGTGTATTATCAGGGAAATTATTTTGTCATTCATACACTAATTACTTTTTTCTTAGCTGTATAACATCAGCAGTGATCTTCATATTTTTCAGAAAACCTTGCGTGCATTTTGTGTTTAAAACAATACTCCGGAAATATGCCGGAGTGAAGTTTGAAATTCATCGGGTCAACTATTCATTCATTCATCGCCCATTATGGTGATATAGGGCATACTCAGAAGGCAACACTACAGATCAGTGACAAATGGGATAGGGGATCTCAAATATATTCCGGAAAATCCAACAACTGAAACAAATATTTGACACATCCTGACCTCGGCTGATTGTGGACTGCTTCGTTTCAACCTCTCTGTCTGAATACGGGACGATAAATAAATGGGATCAAAACGGAAATGTCTGATATTTGGGGACTAGCGAACCAATTTCAATACGTAATCGAAATCGTTCCGCCATTCATCGTACTCAGTACGGACAGATCAATTTTGCATTTTAGTTACACCTGGAGCAGCAACTAAACTGCACTCTTGTTTCTTATTAATTAATCTGATTAATCATCTCAGCATTGAGACTGTTTTTAATCAGACTGAAAGGATACTAAACAAGCAAACGGACTTACCTATTTTTATGAAAATTTGATTTTTCAAACCTTATTAAGGAAGATATTACCATAATTTCATAAATCGCAAGTTTAAACGCAGCCAAGACCTACAAATCTGGTCATTAGCACAAAAAACTGAGAGGTTGTATCACAGGAATACCGCGTGACAGGTTTCTAGAAGCTCCCACACGGGTGCTTTGTTCGCGCTCCCGCGTTGAACTTACGCCCCACTGCCTCGTGGGTCTGATTTTTGAGTCGAAGGATCCGGTTAGGGTTCCCAAAGAAAAACCCGTTTGTCGGTGTGGGCAACCGCGAAGTATGCCGTGCCCTAAAGTCTTAGGCACCTACTTGGACAACTACCCTATCCATTTGTCTAGTTCTTCTTCTCAATCCTGAACTAAACTGAATTGTTCTTCAGTACTGACTGTGATAATGATTTGAAGAAATATTACAAAGAAAAATATACCGAAATACCGAAACGAAAATTGCGAAATTAATACTAACTCACAGTAAAGTGTCGAAATTCCCAGTCATATGTGACGATAAGGAACAAGCTTGAAGTTCTTCAGTTATTTGAATGTGATTTCCCCAGTTTTGCTTGTCAAAAAACAAATATACGCCCCCCTTATCAGACTAGCCTCAAAGACTGTTTCTGACTTCTAACCGAAACGAGAATTCCAACACAGAAACAAAACTACTCGCGCCAGCTATATATTATAAGTTTACCCTAAAAGATTTAGAGCAGAACACTGAAGAATGTTGTTCTCGTGTTTGGTAAGATGAATCTTCTGCTACTGGTAGTGATGGTGGTTCTTAAGCGTAAGAGTGGTCATAAATATTTGCCGTAAATTCGATGAATTTGTATAATATGTGACTTCAATGAAAATCCACTGCTGAATCAAAACAATTCTCACTCTGCTAAGTTTCTCCTCTAGGTGTGCACATTAGTTCAGACCGGTAAACTCGTCTTTTCAAAGGTCTCCTCTGCTTCGTATATCTGTCCAGGAGTGATTTGCATACGAGCATGAGTGATCAGTGGCAGCGCTTGACCTAACGCCATGATAAGCAGAGAAATGAACAGACGTTTGGCACAGAAATTGTCGTACGGAGTGAACGTACATGTGTTCGCGGGGGACCCACGCGCGCGCGTCTTTTAAGGTGTTTTCCACACAGGAAAAATAAAATATGCAAAAGAGTTCGGTACGCACCAAAAGGCGTGCAAAAGCAGACCTAGTAAGCTGAACACAATCGCTTTGTTTTATGGTTTGAAATCAAACTCTATGTCGCACGGAAAAGTTGTTTTTATTCCTGAAGGGATATCACTAGTATAGCAGACAAGATTTATCTCCAATAACTTATACCCGCAATAACATGACTGGTCAAATCCATCAACCAAATCGCCTATATCAAAACATTACACAAACATGAAATATTATTTTCCTTTGGTACAATTGTAGTGATCAGAGGATGAATTAATCTAAACAGACTTGCTCACTGAGATCTTATGAATGCTAAGAACATATTTCGCCGCCTCGGTGAAAAATGAGTAGCATTTTGCCCCCCTTATTTTTAGCAGTCGAACAGAAAACATTCGATTCTAGTTTCTGGAATTTGAGATTGGCGTAAAGCAGTACTAGTATCTGACTTCGTTCACTTAATTCAATTCCAGGCCCGTTGTTTATTTCGTTTTCTGTATGTGTTACAACGTGAATGTGTACCAGTGTTTCAATGAGGGAGAACTTGACATATTATTCAGAGAATTGAAAGTATTACAATAAATTGGAGAACAGCTTGGTCTCGACATAATAGATATATGACGGGTCAATCAATAAGAGCTGATTGTTCTCTGACAACTGTATTTTGGACGTATAAAGAAAAAAAGTTTGATAGCAAACAAATTATAGGCAAGTGATATAAACACATAGTGCGATGCAAAAAAATGATGCATGAAGAATGTGAATAGACCAACAACTGCCACTGTATACGACTAGTGTTCATATCACCCAATATCCCCAACCATCTATTAGCCTCGTCCGAAAGACAACACTCTGGAGAGAAACTTAGATTATTTCATTTTATTTTGATTTCATTTGGCTGAACTGAAAGTGGAAGTGGGGTGCATCTAATCTTGCAATAGCATTTTATACCTAGAAGACGCCACAGCTGAGCGAGGTCTGCGTTCAGCTATGCAACGTCGTCTAATTTCTGCAGGTTTAGTAAATCGTCATATCACCTAAGAGTTTTTACACGAAAACAATCACTTCAATTCACTTGGGAGCTAGAAAGATAAAAAGAGAAAGGGACATAAGACAATTTTGATGAACAGTGATCTACCTTGTGATTGTGACAACAGTGAAGTTAGCGTGAACCAGAATTCATTGAGCCTAAGCAATCTAATATATTTCCTTGATGACACTTTCTTACCATAATCACAGCGACATAATATGTAACGAAACAATATTGGTTTTGAAGCCAGCGATTGGTTTGAAGGTTACAAATCCAATGCAATGAGAATCCATATTTGATTGTGCTACCAGATCAACTAAATATACGCCTTTGTTGCATAGATGATTTGTAAGAGCTGATAAACCACTGAAAGTAACTTTTGCTCTCTACCACCTTTCATTCATATGAGCAGTAACATAAAATATAGTAGTCAGTAATGTTTTAATGGAAGAATTATTTCTAGTCTGAAAACTAGCTGTTGCCTGATGGCTGACTGTGGAGAAACTAAAACACTAACCGAAAACATTTTCTTGACCACAGTATTTCATGTACAGACAGTTGAAACAGTGAATAATGCAGGGCTATGGAAATAGTTCAGAGAAACGCGATGCCCACTTTGCATTTCCAAATTAACGTTTGCACTGACTTTATACTGACTGAGAGTTGGAGTCAGAATACGACGAATCTCTTCCTCTGAACGTAAGCAGCTGCCTAATACTCTTGGGTTTCAATCTTATGCTAACAACCCGATGTGCATTTTGGCCTCTTCAAAATACAAAATGATTGCATACGACCAGGTCTTCAGGATACATTTTTCGATAAATATTCCTGTTTAGTTTCATTAAAACCGCATCTTTTCCTAATGTGTCCTTAATAGCCACTAACCGTTTTCAGTATGAGACCATCAGACTTGTAGTTATTCTATTTACATCCTTCACTAATTCCCTCAAAGCCGAGCAATCGTTTTGTCATCTCCGTTTCACCGTTATTACCGCGGACTTTGTGCCTTGCAGACTGTCGTTTTGATCTCTCTTAAACATTTACAGGCGTTACGCCCCCTCTCTCTAACGTATAATCGTACAGTGAAATCCTCATCCTTTTTCAAGAACTTGAGAATTCCAGAGAGTTCTTTTTGCCTTTTCCTCTTCTTACGTTTCGGTTTCAGTTGGTACAACCAATAGCCATGCACTTTCGTGTCGTTTTTGGTTGGTATCTTTTGGCTGCTTGTTTGTACAAAGCAGCAGGAGAAAGACAGGAAACCTTAAAGTAGAGTTGAAGAGAAAAGGGAGAATTTCGGTGCATTAAGGTTGCAAAGAAACTGAGAAAAGCACGAACGCAATTCACAATTCTGTAGTAGATCACAATAAAAGAGAAATGAATCCAGAGAAGTCAAAAGATCAAGATCGGAAATAATGTAGATAAATAAAGGAGACATTATTGTGATCGACGTATTCACAGTTAGAAAAGACTCTTAATAGCATCGCGTCACAAGAGAAAAGGCGGATTAGTATCTGTCGGAAAGATATCAATCTTCTTATCTGAACAAATTTCTACTGTTTCAATGCAATTTAAGTTGATAATCCCAACTACTTCCAGTAAACGGTTGCATGCAGTGAATTCCTTAATTTCACCCTTGCCCGTAAGTAGCTGTATTCACGCTTCTGAAAGTGAAATCAAACACTCCAAGCAATCCTACCACTTCATATTTCAGTTTCCTGTTGGCGTTTGATCTATTTTTATTTTATTTCTGACCATGGACAAACTATATTTTGGTAACCGCTGCTTCGACAAAACATATTTTGTGGTTTGTTTCCAAAGCATCAGTTTTTCATTTCTGATTTACATTTGGACGTTCATGTTAACTGTTAGATAAATGCAATTACTTTGAAATGTTTCTGTTGAGTTTTCCTTTTCATCATTTCCTCATATTTTTACTTTTGACTGTTGCGTTTTCATTCCCCGCTAGAAGGATCAACGAGGACGGAAGAGATATCAGCTTCGATTCATTTCGGTTAATTCAATCATTAGCCTTACACTTCAAAAATCCAGTTTTGCTTGAGGTGTTTCTATCACCCACTTTTTCAAACAATGAAGAAAGAGTAACCAGAAATTAGGAGAATGCCTAGATGAATATATGCAGTGAATTGATATAGACTAAATTCAAGAAAAAATTGAGTATATGCACCAGTACCCCTCATCATGACACCCAACTGCATTATCTCGCTGCTGGCCATAAGTTGGACTGCTCACGAGACCACACACCGGGGAACTTGGTGCTTCCAATTGAGCTTCTATCAATGACATTACTTTACGGGAACACAGAGCCGTTTGTTAATACATACATGGCTACATCTACATACATATTGTTGCGCATAAAAAAATTAACGTGATATTTCTATGCGAATGTTCGAATGAAATGGAATGTATGAAATCAAATTACTTAGCCAATCATTAATTAAATCATCAGGAGAAAAGAAATGCATCTTCCTATCCTCTCAAACAACGGTTGTAGATAGCATGCATATCTGCTGTCCCTTTTTGATGGTACTCACTTTATCTTTCACTTCTCCGTTCGGTAGATTGAACAGTGAGATACTTTTGTGTATAACGACTTCGATTCTGATAGGATACGTTTGATTGATGGTTTAAAACGTCATGTTTATATAATGTTAGTGCGGTCGCCTATTAAGTAGTTTCCTTTTGTTTCGTTGTGAAGGTGAACTGATCACTCCTCCAATTTTCACAGAGCTCACGTTTCTGCTTGAGTGTACAGCATTATCGTATAACAAACCTTTTATAGAATGAGTTTAATCTATCGTATTCGATTGTTTGGAAATCTCTTCATTATGTTATTATGTGAGCAGTGAGGGTTCGAGTTCCAGAGCCTACCCACTCGGATACCCAAGTTGGTTACCAATAATTTCAACTACCATAAGAACAGTTGAGGTATGTGCATGATCCGCATGGGCCGTGCTCACTCTATTTCCATGACTGGTTTGTCCATCGAATGAAAGATGTCCATAGGCCTTAAACACACTTTTGTACTTTGTGCTGTCGACTACCATATCGGTGTAAGATTTCGTTCGAAGAGCCAAAGTTCCCTCATTGTAGAGTGACGTTGATAGGGAGAACAATAACCGGATCTCCTCAATCCGTTTGGAACAATGTTTTCAAATCACTCATCGCACGCTACGTTACGTCACGACGAGTGCGTCTTGTTGGCAAGTGCGGGCGGAGCAAGACAAACAACACACACCACGCATTCATATGCACATCGACTAATCGATCGCCTAGTGGTGCCCGTGATCACAGGTGCGTTTTGACAGTCACAAATGCACACGCTCACACATGGACTTAGATAAGCACAAAACTGAAATCAATAAGCTCAACTCGTCCAATATACATGAACACATTAACACGAACAAGCAGGAATTGGTTGTCAATTTTGACCTTGCTATTTCCATGTTGCTTAGCTGCCCGTAATGACTTGGGACATGGTAAAACCATTATATTTTGGACGGGAAACATTAAACTGAATCGTTTATGTCAAAGGCAGCTTGATAAAATGGGCGTGGCAATAAATTTAATCAGTGGCGAAAATAAAAGGATAGATAATCAATCAACATGGAAACCAACTGAGAAAAACATTCACTGGTCACTAGTGATTTTGAATGACCGATTGGATCAGGGATTATGTTTGTATTGATTACCTCTTTTGAGATTCGTGATTCGCGAAAGGTGCATCCGAGAAGAGCTGGTTACATTCTGTGATAACATGGATGAAATTTCCTTTTTCGTCGGCATTGACTACACCGACATACACGTATTGAGACGAGGAACCATTGTAGTACTTCTTACTACCAAGGCAAAGTTAGGCACACTGATCGGCTGGTTAATTCTTAGGGGCACTTTACCATCTCACCTCAGGAAAAGCTAGTACTCACGGGAAACTTCCAATCATGTTATCCATCATCCGTTGGATAGATTAGAGCTCCTCTATCTTTCCATTTCTCTTTGACTTGTCCACTGAGTTCCTAAGAGTTTTGTTAAAAGTAACAAGCTCTGACGTTAGACANNNAGCTTAATGAAGACAAGATTCCAAACCTAGAGAACGTGAATGATATCGCTCATCCCAGTAATGCATGAACGTACTAAACCGCTTCGTAGTTTCGATTGTTTAGTGTAGCTTGTGAATGGGACAAGCAAAGTACAAGGTGCAACTGCAGGAATGACAGGAGTTCGTGTACGCTCTTTTTTGGATAGTGAAACCTTATAAGTGGTCGAAAGTTATCTAAATTAACAACTAGTGAAGGTGTGTGAGAGATCACCCAAGGTGAAGCTAAGGCAAGATTAGCATTTGATAATCTGAGGCAACTGTGGCATTGGTGCGAAAGATCCCCTTCACAGCGCAACAAGAAGTGTTGTGTTGGTCTACGGTTACTACACTAAATCCATCTATGCAGATGATTT
Organism: Echinostoma caproni; assembly: GCA_900618425.1. Lineage (NCBI taxonomy): Eukaryota > Metazoa > Platyhelminthes > Trematoda > Plagiorchiida > Echinostomatidae > Echinostoma > Echinostoma caproni. Next base: position 24,397 of record UZAN01039822.1, on the reverse strand, counting down.
CGTCTCGAGCACTGTTATCGGTGCGGTGTCGATCATGTTCAATGAGATAATCATATTCCAGTTCCAGTGTTTGCAACAATGAACCTTCGTGAGCCGGAGAATCGTGTGCACATTGATGAGTTGACACGATGTACCTTAGGGGTGGACAGTTTCCTCCTAGTCAGATTATTTCATGGCATAGTTTTACAAGTACCCAGACTACTTTTGCTCTACCGCGATTCATTTGTAGACATTGAACAAGATTAGAAGAAACAGTGATGCGTGCAGACTATGGTGCAGCATAGGGGAAGGACCTACAGGCTAGGCCGACGGTTTTCGGCTGATGACATCGCATTATACGATATTATATCAAATTCGGTGTCAGGAAGGCAATTTTGCATTTAGACTACCTAAAGCAAAATGGAAAAGTTAACAACAAAAAGCCAATGAAAAAATTGTAAGCCATTAAAAAGGCCTACCAGAACTGTATTATTTATTTATTATTCATTGTTCACTAAAACTAGCAAATATTTTGACACGGAACCTTCAAATAAGTAGTGTTTTGGTGTGATAAACAACATTCATCTTTATTTCATGATTGATTGATTGTCCTCACTGTATTTTCATGGCAGTTTTGAGTTTTTGTGCGAACTGCAAATTACATTCGTACGTCTCGTCCCGTGGGGCTTGTTTATCCCAACCACAACTGATACTCAATGCCAATGAAAGTTTCATTTCGTATGCAGATAAAAATTTGTGGTATGTATCTCTTACTTATGCCCCAATGACTTCTCCCCTCGTTCGTTCTTTTTCTCGTTTTTTTCTTCGTATTGAAGCAATCTTGCCAGCAACAAACTCATTGAACTGCTTGGCAAATGCACATAACTGCAAAGTAAGACGGAATTCTCATACGATTTCCAAATGAAAGTCAATTGAATTCCATTCGACTGCTCGAATCAGCCGTGAAGCAAAACCAAGAACGTGTATTTCGCTCGCTTTGTGTGCAGCTGTTTCGCACGAAATGGCTTCACAATAATACGTAATGTTTGCGTTGCTTTTTAGTGCAGTCGAGAATAAGACGTTTGGTTGAAGGCCTTCTTATTCAATATTAAAAGCAAAGTACTGTATACGTTTAAAATTTAATTTTGTACACGGAAACGAATTTAATTCTGATGAGTTACATCAAAGTTAATTAAAGGAATAACGTTCTAACGTCCGAAAAAACATTGGAAAAGGCAATTCACAAATCAAATGCTCAGATATTGCAAACTGTTTGTGCGTTTTATCTTCAATCAAGAATCTCATTCCCCTCCCTGACCACTCTATCTGTACAACCTGAATATCTGTAAAGATACACAAGGAAGCCCAAACATTTTCCGCTTTCCATTTTAGGACCTACAATGGCGATAATCTGTTGACCTCAGAAACTGAAAAAAAAATGAAAACATTGCGTTCAATATCATCACCTTTCAAAGGGAAGCTTCATTCGAGGAAACGTTCGCACAGAGTTCGATTATGTAATACACGTTTTTGTTTTAGAGGTTCGTCTATACTTTCATCCGTATGCAATAACAATTATAATTATTCTTGTATTAGCTGCAATCTGTAAAGCTTGTTGAGGAAAAGGGATGATCATGGTGATTATGGCAGCCTGCTCTTTGTGTGAGGCAAACTCGTAAATGACCTTAAACGGTGAAATGGGGGTTTCAGATCTCCTAGTTGGGGTCAGATAAACTCCTTGTATACATGCCTGTATACCTAATTAGACATTTAAGTAATCAGTTTCGTTTTCTATAGGTAACTGCCCTAGGTATTTAATCTGTTTATTCAGCTGTTAGTGAATAATTTATTCCTCTTCCTATAACTCGATCTACATTCTATATCCAAAAGGTGGATCAAAATCATTTCAAGTATATCAGAAATTCCCTGTAAAAACTTTTCTCTAGTATTGTCGGAAGTCATACTTAGTGTATGTTCGCTGCATATAAAACAAAAAGTTTATCTTCAAAAGCGGACATTTTGAACGATTTAATAGGTAAACAGTGAAAGAGATTTCTCCCCAGACCCACATAAAAAGCAATAAGTAGTAGGGTATGGTGATTGAAAAGGATAGTTTCATGGTAACTCGATAGAAAACATGAGCTCCATAAAGAGGGTTTTGCGCCTGGAAACCCATGTGTATGCCACATATTTGTGTATAAATCCCCACGTTTTCAGGCACATAAAAGTCAACTCATGCATAGTTTGGGGCAAACAGCACGCTCACTGCACTCTGCCTGCGTTCAAAGCTCCTCTTTCGGGCATACAATTAAATTAGCTTCCACCTCCTGGCCCTCATGAACCGTCCTCGAAAACGAAAACACAAATCCAACATTTTTATGGGGTTTCATCGATCTGCATCAACTTTTCCATCCAATCAAAACTACAGCACTTTTACGTCCGGTGATCAAAATTATGTAGGTGGAGTGCGGCAATTATGTTTGTCTACGAAGGAAAAAGGAGCTCAAAACCTCGCTCCTCTCGTATGATTCACTATGACTTTTACTATCACTCTGTTCCGAAACTCCTATTGAAATCTTGTTGGTTTTATTATTTTGCGCGAATTAATTCAAACTGATTACGTACTGTGAAAATGTGTGTGCAACGATGGTTATGCAGCTAGCAGCATTTTCAAAGGATTTTAATATAGGCTTAATCATTCACTCACACTGAATTGGAACGGAAAACATCTATACGATAACTTCGCTTCACGTCAATCAGGGTAGAAGAGATATATATTTACCTACTCATTCTAAACATCTTTATTAGTGCACAGAACCAGCCTCGGTTTAGGGGGATGTAGTTCGTGATAGACTGTAGTGGTCATGATGTTGTAATCGCCTGCACAAGTACACCTATTAAGAAGGCGAAGAAAATCACAAAGCTTGCAGTTAGGAAACGACACTCATCAAAACATGTCCTTGTCTGATGTCATCTACAATTCCTGGATGGGAAATTCATCTGTCTCGTCTATCTGAGGCTGCGAAAACGTTTATGGACAAATAATAATGGCTTTTCCATCACCGACAACCTCGTTTGCATAGTCTGATATCCTATCAAATATTATGCCCATATTTTGGCCAACGGGTTCAAAGATACTGGCTATATTGAATGCCAGTTCTTGTACAACCTCAATCAGCGATTTTGTACCATTGTACTTTTACTACAATAACTACAGGCTTTTGCAAACAGCATAGAGAATTTAAAGGAAGAATTATAGTTTTATTTAGAGAAAATTGCATTAGAATATCTCTTTAGTGGTTTTATTGGTCTTTTGGTTTGAAACCTTAAAACTAAGCGATCTAAACGCCAAGATCAGCGAACACAAGACCCCACAAACCATCAACCTGAGCTGCAAACCACACCCATATTCAAAGTAAAAAAATACAAACGACCTAACTTTACTGAAATCCATATAGCGACGCATCGATGATCAGTCATTCATGGGTTGCTTTTACCCGCTCACCCGAACTCTGAAAATGATTTCATTCAAAAATCTATTGCCTGTTGGCTTTCTGCATATAATCCGAAGGCTAATTGGGTGTGATTGACTATGGCATAAAAGAAACGTAACAATATTCAAGAACTTAGATTATTCTTCTAACAAATGCATGTTCCTTAGGCATTAGAAATTAACGCAAATAGTTGTTTTTTGCTCAACATACTGCTCAGAGAAGCGAATTCGATACTATGTGAACCTCAGGTTTCTACTCTGCTCATTCAGATTCGCGCAAACACACAGTTGATAGCGCACACATTCAATGTTTCACAGCTTGTAATCCAAATGCATTCTCGGTTGTCGAATGAATAGACACTGAATGCAAGAGAGCGTGAGACATCATGACCCGTTTTCACATAACAAATCGGTGTACACAAGCATACATGCTATCGGACTTATCGACCTGTATGTGAGTTACGCAACCTGATACCTTAACGGGGAGGTCAGTTAATCCAACCTAACCACGATGTGTTAATCAGGTGACTTCACGCCGGTCACACCATTTTCTGATCTGTATTGATATTGACAAGTGACTATGCAGAGGAATGCATCACTGGATGACTGCATCTCGCGTCGCATGCTAACGACTGCACGGAAAGGTTGAGTGACTCTCCGGTAGCACGTGACTGGAAAGACTGGTGAAGTCGTGCGTGACAAGTACTCCGTGAGAACTGTCCGCACGAATAGCTGATCGTAAGCGAAATTGACTTGCTCCAGCTTCAGTGCGCCCCTGTTTCATTAGCTGACTAAAACAGTATCAGGGCAGAAATTATGCTATATAATCATTAATTACGGAAAGTTAACGTGATGCTCGGGCATGCTTTCCAAAAATTTGTCCAGCCACCAATACCACTTGATAACCTAAGTGGATTTTCTGGGAAACTGTGAAACACTTGGAATTTTCTCACAAAGAACCTCAATATGAAAGAGTATATGCAGAAACTTTCTGGCTATCTCTTTTCGGTCATCTTTGCGTCAAGATACGAAGTTCTTGTAGAAAGTGCTTCCATCATTCATAGATTATGTGCATTCAAATTTGTTAATGCTTGAATGGGATCAGAAAGAGTAGTAGACAACATTAAATTCAATCAGTATTCTTGCATTGGAATGAATCTTTTGCTTACTGAATTTAGCGAAACTCCTTGCAAGTAATAAGCAATTTTTCTCGTAAATTCAATTTAAAATCGCTATTGGATGGTCGTAGGCGGATATTGTATAATGTAGGATTCATGTGGAGTACTGCTTTTTGTCAGGGCAAATTAACAACATCAGTCATTCAGGGGATAAATTCTCAATATTTACACAGGAACACCGTTGGGTTAGTTTAAAGGATTTACATTGTGTCTGGGGATATGATACAAGCGAATAAAGTCAGTTTCATCTCGTTCCTTGTACAACAGGCGTTCCCGACTATTTGGGAAAATAATCAAGCCAGACAATTCGCACTATGTTTCATTCTGTAAAACAGTCATTCTAAGACCATTCACATGTCTTATTGACCATTTTAAGGTACTTTCCTAAGCACCACAATCTAAGCTGTCTGTAGCCATTTACTCTATACCATGTACATCTCATCGACTGTTTTGCGTATCTTATGCCGTGCACATTTCTCGATTTCCACATCATCTAGATATTAGTCTAACCTCACACCTTGCCATCCCGCTTTGTTTATCATCTCATTGTATTTCCTGTGGACTATGAGACAGAGGTAACCTGCGTTGACCAATGCCCGCCCTTTGATAGTGAGTTAACATGATTGCTGGTCCGTTTCACCTAAATACCATTATCCTTTTAAATAAATTGAACTCCTTTTGGCGACTGTTTTCTGAGTGTTACTGCTTGGCATTTTGCTCCTCAATTGATTGCTTGGAACCGGAATCACCCACGATTCGATGTTTGCTATTTTGCTTAAACCTTGACCGCCTCTATAGCCTACGTGGATCGCAGACTTCTCCTTGTCTGGAACTGAACCCAAAGTTTGTCTCTACGCCTCACCCGACCGCCTGACAACGGTCTGGTATGAGATGGTTTTGAAAATTTCCCAGTCACTTGATAAACGAAGACGAGCTTCCGTGTTCCCGAAAAGAGAAGATAAGCTCCAAGAAACAGAAACAACAAAACGAAGTTTTACAAGCTTGTTGTTTTTGTTGTTGATAAAGTGATGTACATTGGCCGGCAATGCGCACTGTCCACCTGTTTCTCCAATGTTGGGACTTATTAGTAGTGCACCTCATTTTCTTCTCCCCACCGAGACCCTCACAGTGAACTTTCGAGTTGAGAATTAAAACCTTAGCTCAGAATAGCAGATCAAAATTTATCAAATATCTTTCGGATTTATTGCACTCAGGGCGGCGATTTATAGCAGTTGCGTATGCAGCATAGTCATCTTTAAACTGAGTAATGGACACTAATGAAAAGGCATAAATTATAAACGACCCTCAAATAATTACTGAGAAGGCAAGAAATGATACAAGTACATACACAAAAGGGGTACAAGTCAACAACAAAAATGCACACACAGATACAAACACTCATACTTACTCCATACATACACTTGTATATACATAGACAAATCAGAAAAAACGAAATGTAGATCATCGCTCATGCATCACGTCATGGAAACTACTGTGTCCAAAAAGCCATATCACTGCTGCGGCAAACCTGACGCGCACAACAGGTAGATTTTACCACAACTGTTTGTTCACACGATGACGATGAAGTCATGCTATCCACAATCTAGGTTTGACAAGGGTCTTTGGGGGTGCAAGTAACGAATTATGCGGCTACCACTTCTGGGTAGCTGGAAACAGAACTAACCGATATGGATGAATGCAAGGAGCACAAAACTTAAGAAATTCGGAAGATTCCATCACATAGAGCACAAAACGCTACGCAAACTACGTTACGCCTCTTTGTGCGATCAGGAATACATGAAATGTTGGGTGGGATAAGGGCAACTGATTCACATCTGTGATCCAAACAGTTCGACTGCACATAAAATGTAAATTCACTTTTTGCTCATCAGTTTATTTTCCTTATTCTTCTCTATTGCCAGTTTTATTGGGCAATACCATAGTGTTCTTCAACACGGATTGTTGACTATCAGTTAGGTATATTTTATATCACTCAGACAACTAGTTACAAAACTTCTAAACATCTGCTCAGAGAAAAACCTTTCCGATCTCGTCCATTCTCTTTGTGGCATCCTATGAAACCGTCACTGGCATGTGTCAACAAGTTCGGCGTTTTGTGCCTTATCCTCCTACATTAAAAACTGAAAAAACTTCATTTTTCTTGCTTTTCTTGGATGGGTCTATTCAATGCGTACAACTTTCAGTGCACAAAGGGTCAAAACCCCGTCAATCGAGTCTCATAAATCTTCGCTGAGATGGCAAAACTATTCGCATATTATTTTAGTAGAACGTGCCTATCAGTTGGAAGCTCCTTTTAGCAAACCAAAGTTATTTGGTTAGACAAAATGCAAAGACGAGGAATATTAATGAACACAACTGATGAGTAATAACTCACCCCCGCAACTTTTGCTGAATGAGTGAGACAAACGAGACCGCATGGAATTCACAAACCAATTAAACGAACTTGAGTCAATCTGGTTCTCTTAGTCATTTATTTCCACTACAGCTCAATTAAAGTGACTTGGAAGTTAGGAAAACGAAAACCAAACAAAATATTTTGTGAATAAGTAAAATTTGTGCCATTGACTGTGTAAAGTCGCATGTATCTCGGAAAGGGTAACAGTATGCAACCAAACGACTCGTCTAGCGTAGACCAAATTAGGACATTCAGGGCGTTTCTGACTGTCGACTGTTACTGAATCTGTTCAGTTATTCCTAGAGTACAATGCAGGTGCATGGTCATTGATTGTAGAAAATAAACGACAGTTGTCGATGTTTGGTGACTACTGTCTGGTCGCACAAATCCGGTAAAACAACTGAATATCCAATAACGAGACTAGACGACAAATATTATGTTGTAGCCGTGAACCGATTCGGGTACTCCGGACGCAGTGCACACCGTCGTGCAGGCATCTAGGATGTGAGATACTTATCAAATCGCGTAACTGTTGGAACAAAATGATGGGTAGAGAGATTGCGACGCAGTCTGATAAAATAAATGATTTAAAAAGTGAATTTCGTAATGTAGGTCACGTCAGCTTAATATCTTTAGATCCGGTTCGTTTTTGTCTAGGCAGCCTGAGTGATGTAACTGTTACTAGTAAACGATAATGCCGTAGTTTACTCACTCTTCCCACGCACCTAGTTCTGGCCCATCTCAGAAGTTTGTGGTTTTAACACTCGGTATGTTCCCGCTGTTTTCTTCGTTGGTCAACCAGACAGGTAGTTGGGTGACAGTAACTAAACCAGAAGCATGAAAAGTGAATCTATGGATTCAGTCAAAAATGGCGTAAACCAGGATAAAAACAGGGAACCCGTTCGCGCAGGTACGGAACTCAAGTATGAAATCATAAACCACAGATTATTCTGACCCTATCTTATTGATATGCATAGAAGTACTAGCCGCACATTCTACGTCTCTAAGCTCTCAGTACTAGTGTGTTGAACTAGTAACTTCTATAACAAAAGGATTAGCGAAGCACGTCACGCAACCTACAATGCGGGTTCATCGAGATAAGAGCAGTGGTACAGGTATTGATTCTAGTCGATTGAAAGAAACTGAACACTAGTCGGTACACACGTCGAGCTCAAATAGAACATCCATAAAAATAAATTCAACAAAAACAGGCTCCATCCGAAGAAACGTATTTAACCAGTGAGCTTGGTCCTGCAATTAATATATTGAGTGCCAGCATGATCGTTTTCTCGAGCTGCCAATTATGTACAACAGTGAACATAATCGAAACATGCTGGCCCGAAGTTCTTAAATCTGAATGTCTAATGATCAAATAAAGAAATCAATCGATGAACAAGGACCGGGATCCAGTTCGTGAAGTGACTTTTCACGTAAGTTTTTGGATTGCATAACCCTTTGGATATTATTCAAAAGTGCTTCACTTCCAATGGAACACAAACCATAGATTAAGGATTCCCAATGCAGTATGGAAATATACTATCAAGTAAATGATCATGTGAAAGACATTGAGCAAAACCGGTAGATGAATTGAAAAATGTAGTGATTGCACAAACTAAAAATGGAACTGATGGAAGCATGAACATAGTCCTCCTGAATACATATGCTATTGAGTAGACAAACAGGATAGCAAACAATCATGTAAAAATCTAATCTGTAAATGATCCAGGGGGAGACATGTTCATCTCAGGATGCTGCAAAGGACTTCTATAGTTCAGGTAACACGAAACATTATCCATAACTTTGGTTCGAACAAATCGGGATTTAAAGCTTTTGGTTTACGCGATGTCGCTCCTCGAACAAAAATAATTGAAACTAGAAAAACAGTAGTGAACGCAGTGATTGATGATGATCTGTGGGGCACGAGCCCAAAAATGGATCTGACCGTAAACAATTCAGTTCAAAACCGGCATCCTATACGTCGAGATATCCGTCAGATGAAACGTCGTTTCGGGGAAGCGATGAGGAAGAAAGCACGAACACAGTAAAACCGGGTTAATTTATCATGTATGCACCCGCACTGTACAGAGATCAGAAAAAATGCGCTTAATCGTTTTCCTTGAAAAACCTTTTCTCAAATCAGCACTGACCAAAGCAAATAAATTAGACGGTTGATGTGACAAATAGTGAATTGAACCGTTGATCAGCCGAGAAAGATCTTTTTCAATGGGAGGAGGCAGCGCGATATCGGTATTTTCAAGGCGATACTTCACTTTATTGCACTTTCACTAACGGGCATATGGCCTTGGAAGAACTCCAATTGCACCATTTAGAAGTCAAGCAATCAAATGAAAGTCGAAAAAATTTGTGGCGATGAGAGTGATAAACTATTTCACTATTACAATGAACTGTATCACGAAGTTTACAGGAAACCTTAATTTCATCTTCATATCAGAACGACTTTATAGGTACACTCACCGAAATATACCTTCTGTTTCCATCCCGTAGTCGCGGATGAATTGGGTAGTGTCATAAACCACTCGTGGATGATAACCATGTTCCGGTTTGGTGAACGGAAATGCCTCACTCAAGTGTGTACCAAATAGAGCTTTGGGTCAACGAGAATTGGAAAGCATATGAAGGATTAATGTATTCTCTGCATAAACTAATTCTACATAGATTTGAGTTGGACGTTTTACTCTACTATTATATAAACATCTATCTATCAATATTCCTTGAGTAGAATTTATGGTTTGGGACACAAGATACCACCACGTATTTTACGAATGAATTTTAGTTCGGCAAAAAACAGAAAGATAACCTTTAAACCAATCAAACTGATTAACTTGTCTGATTTATTTCATACCCATCACACTCTCAGTCCAGCTTTATCAAAACTCATCATAGGACACGATCAAATAAATTCGAGACTCCTAGATGGAAATTACTGGCTACATTGTTAGAAATAGTCCACTCGTATACCACAACTGCGTTGATGCCGCACAGAAAGAAATCAACAATAACCAGGGCGAGAGTCATATGATCTGTTGCAACGAACTTCACTTTCTTTTATTCCAATCGGTAAGTAGGGATAACACATGCATCCTAGACAGCTCGTTTTAAGTATCATTCGCATGTGAAGAAACTGGTCCTATCATTCGCTTTATTGATTTTATTCACAATGACACCTAATGTCATACATGTATCAGTTTTAAAAATGCACTGTGTGACGCACATAATCATGCTGCTTTTGATGCTGCTCAAACGTGTTTATGTCGGGATATACGACTTAATGTTTTAGTGTTTGTATATGGTTCCAAATGTGAAGAATGATCTTCAGTTACCGAGATAAACATCAACAGAGTCTGATCACCAAAATCTGAGAGACCAAGATCATCAGGGGAAGGGTCAGTCAATTAGTGAAATGAACTGGAAACGAAGTTTCGAGAATCTAGACAGAGTTGAATTACTAGTGGGTACTCCAAAGTAAAGCACCATCCACCATCCCCTTGCTACTAAGCAATCAATTACATTTTGCTTTCAACGATAGGACAATGCTTCGGTCCTAATTCACGATTTATTGTAGCTCTTATTCTTGCATCTTAGACACTCGGGGGAATAAATGCTTCTCATTGGCAGACATAACGAGAAATCGGAGTTCTTCTGTCCAGATTTTATTGTAATATTGAAACTGAAAACAGAATTAAGTCAACAATTGATAGTCAGAAAAGCGCTCTCAATCCTAACACAGAATAACTCTCGAATAGGAGCATACTGAAATCAAACAGATAGAAATTTCTTGATGCAAAAGAACTCAATTTAAACTATGTGAAGATGGCAATATACTCCCAAAGGAACAGTTTATACCGGTAAAAAGTACGAAAACTGACTGAGAGCATGCTCCTCAAAAGTGCATTTTGTTCAAGCTATTTTGGTAAAAAAAGAAATTATCTGACTAAAGTGGAGTCCTATCAATCATGAGATATATAGGATGCTAAAATTAAGAGCGGTTACAACGGAGCTTTTTACGATTACCACGATGATGCATGTCTTACGAAAAACGGTCGAAATCAGCATTCTACTGACCCCGACCGTTTCCAGAAACTTATTTACCTAAGTTGGTGACTCCTCCATCTCCTAATGATGGCAATGATTGATTATGAAATTCGTGTTCAAAAAATTGAACGTTCATTAAATTTAAACAGTAAAAGACTTGCTCAGAAGGATAATCGAGTATTGAAGGGAATAACTACGTGGATGTACACAAGTGAGGCACCAGAAAATTATTCTTTCTCCTTAGCATTGCCAGAACTCGCTGCAACACTTTTACCATGAGATGGGTCACTACGAACTTGCGCATGGATATGCAACTTGGGCTGATTTGACACAACAGTTCATGTTGAAAGCACTTGACGATAAACGACTGTACAGTTGGTATGCATTAACATTCTCAATACAGAAGTCTGTTCGTTGAAGTCGTCATTTAATCTAGATCCAAAAATGAACTACTTATGTAATTTTATGCTCAACCGATCACAAATGTTATAGATTATATGCTCAAGGTCCGACAGTGCGTGCACTGCAAAGTGAAGCATGTAATCAACAGAAAAATATCATTCCTATTTGAAGAAAACGTGAATAATGCGAATTTATTAGAAGCTTTTACCCACAAAGGTCTGCACTAGTGAGTTCCCTGAGACTAGCGTAATTGAAGCACACCCATCGCAAAGTATCTTACAGATTGCATAGACGGTTTGTGCTGTATCGGTTAAATTCATATAAAGAAACGATCTTACCATCTGCTCGGTGACCGAGTGGGCAGTATGCTTGCATTCTATCTATGAGGTCCCGGGTTCGATCCCCAGTTGGGTCGATGGTTCGCACTGCTGATGACACCCAACTAGGTCAAGAAACTGTCCAGTGCTTCTCTACTTTTTAGTTCACACCTCATTTACACGTCAAATTCACCATGCAAGCATCTCACGACTGTCGAAAATAGCATGACATTATGTTACATCATCAAAGGTCCAATTGCAGATTTGCTGTCACCGATAGCTTTATGATGCGGCCGATTTTCCATCCACCCGTTAAAACAGTTAATTTGTTTGAAAAAGTGGCGTTTTTAATGCACAATACTGGTATCGAAGGTATGCAACTTTAGTATACTTCGGTCTTAGTTTAAACTAAATTCATTTGAAAACAACTTTACAAATTGATTCGTCAGGACACCAGACCTTATGTGAACGCACTCCCAAAATTTGCTCGCTTCCCGTCCACGAAGTTTTATACAAATGCATTTAACTATTTGTAAAGACACGCAAACTCGGGTCATCCCATTTTGGGGTCAAAATAAATTGAAAATGTATCTGGGAACTATTAAGGTGACATTTGCATGTATATACAATCACCCTAACTTTGTTCTCAAATCCCTATGTAGTACCTTCAGCCCTACTTAATGAAACCAATCCCGTCAACCATCGAACCTACATGGTTCAAGGAGCATAACGCAATCCGAAAAAAAATTGACAAACAGTTGTGATATGAAAGGCTTGGCTTGGTGAAAAAGACTTAAAGCATCAGATATATACCAATTTATCACCGCGATCGAAACTTAAAACAAAAGCTTTATAATAAACTATTTAACAGCATCCTCCAAGTTTATGATTCAATCTTGAATTCAGTAAACTTCCCAGTTCTTTAAAGTAGTCAGTGAAAACCAACACTCTGTTTTCAATAAAATGACAGTGACGAACAACGCGATATCGAAAGCCTTCCTGTAACGAGGTAGACTGCAGTTGTTAGGTAAGGGTTCTACCATTTGTCAGTGATTAACAAAGGATTTGGTGTGCACCTGAGTAGCAGCAGTGATGTATTAAGATTATTCTCATGGCCAGTTACCCGGAAACACCAAAGGCTCAAAACCAGACTTCGAAATTAGTTACTGTGTTAGACAAACGTGAGAGAATAACCGGTTGAAAGACCTTTAGATCCGACATTCATAAATGATAGAGCTCTACATATCAGATACTTGGTACTGACAACGAATACCGTTTAATTAGACTAAAACGTTAGTCGTGCATCAAACCAAGCTTCTTTGAATGAATGCGAACTAAAATTTCAGAAATTAGTTAATTAATCAAGATCCTTAACAGTGTCATGGCGACCAGCTGAAGCATGCAAGATGCCGATACTACTCATAGTGGAACAAAAAAGTGAAATAGCAAAAAGATCTAATAAGCACAGTAAAACATTGGGAGCGATTCACTTTACTCTTTAAACCACACACTATCCTGGTATCTTTTGCTTTTCTTTAGAGACTGAACCTGTTTCACAGAGAACGTTTACAGCGTTCACATCACCAGTTTCTATTACTAAACTCATCAGTTTTCATCGCATTAAGGACAGGGAACTCAACAGACAACATAAAGCGGGTATTGAAAAAGATTATTTCGGCCAGTTCACGAATAATCCATTGTTCAAAACACTGAAGCATGACTTGTCTTAATACTCGTGACTATCTTACTTTCTCAATAGGATCCAAGTATTCCACAAAGCCCCTTAATCCATTCACATGTAATTTGACTAGTTTCTTTGCTGAAAGTAGCATTTGCTGAAGCAGAAGGATCACGTTGTTTGACGAGCTCATAAATCTCAGTCCACGTAGTATATCAAAGACCAAAATGAAAAATGTCAGGTATATTAGGATTAAACAAGTCTATCGTATTGATTGAGGTGCACCTCGACGCGTTTTGGTTTACTTGTTTCGATCTCGAGTGTTGTGAACCACACCACCTTCCTGTATTCCTTCTTTGAGTCAATCATCTAGAAGTGTAAGTGGTTAAACGATACCTAGACGTGATGTGAACACTTTTGTAGTTGAACCCATGACATGACTTTGAGCAAACCTGAGGTTTAAACAGGATGTATCGCTTTTCTAGTCAGTTGCACCTTCGTTTGGAGTTAGCATCTTAATCGTGCGAAAACACGAATAGTAGCAAATTAAACGGTTGAACAAAATGGGTTTCATTGAAAATCGAGATGTTTCATTTTCCTAACTTCATTGACTATCGTAAAGGAGAAAATAAACACCTATTACTGGGGATTTATGAGTAGATATCTTACGGCATGATATGATTTGTCAAATGGTAGAAAAGATGAACTTTAAATTGACAAATTCTATGAACTGCTTTATCTCAGCTAAACATTGAATAGATTTGTTTCCGCCTTTTGTTACCAACCAATGCATGTCAAGCGGTCGTATCAGGACGTCTTTGCCTCTATCTAATCAACCAAATGGATTATGTATTGACAACTTATCTGATCGTTCCAATCNGTTCCAATCAGTCTCATCCAAATTCATCGTCAGATCTCCTCCCTTAGGGGCCTTGGATTCTATAGGATTCTCCAGCATATTTTAAGTACGTTTGCTTGTAGGGACCGCGGCTCGTTGAATGTAGCTTTTAGCTGAAATCTAACCATCTTGCTCTTATCCATACTTCGTTGAGCTTTTACTTACCCTTAATCCAGTTCGGTTCATAATGAAAGGTCAGAAGGTAAATTATACCTCCTTGAAAAGGATGGCTACTGATATATTACAAACGTTCCGGGCAAAACTTTTCACCGTCCGAATCACCTTTTAGATGATACTACCGGTTTCTTTTTCATGGGATTTCCTTGCCGCTCAATTAAATTCCAGACGTTTATTGAATCCATCTTTGAGTTCTAGGACACTTCAAACAGCTCCTATCCATAGCATTTTGTTTTTCTCCTTAGATTTTGCTTGGTTTGTGCAAATACCAACCTGGGATACAAGTCATGTGTATGCGGTTATCACTTCACGGACAAACCCGTTGTAATGACCATCACCAATAGCGGAAAAAACTACCAGAACAGTCCTCTTAAATAATAGCACACACATCATAGACTGGGTGAATTTGGTTCAATTCTGCGAATTTGGTGGGGTAGCCTTTCCATATAGGGACACTTGAGAACAGATGATCTAGAGTGGGATATTTAAAATAAGGACGCAAAATGGCGTAAACAAAGATACGCAGGTTTTCAGCAACTTTCCATGCACACCTAATTTTATCACATTCATCATCTTTATGTTGATTCGACTGTAGTTTCACTCTCTGCATAGGTGAACCACTGAAAGACTTTGACAAAAGTACGAAGCGTGACTCTCCGAAGTCACGCTGATGTTGCTCAGTCTGGCCACACAACATCGTTCAAGTAGCATTTCCAGCTTGGAGAACCCTTCAACATCGACATCATCATTTGGAGCTACAATCATTCAACACTGTATGCAGAAAATACAATTTATCCAAGATGATTGGTTAACCACGGATTTGGTCGCTGCTAGCAACTAGTTCAGAAAGAGTTTCCTTTATTGGTTTTTGAATGTCATTCCGGCCTTGTGTTTGAAATCTTAGCATTCTTTTTGCACATAACCTCTCCCGTAGTTTAAATTGAGCGCTTTACAAGATTAGTGTTTGATCTGCATCTGCTACTTCATTATATAACCAGGTCTTTCAGATAAATGAATTCATTCTGGAGATCTACAAGTTCAGTAATTCAAGTCCGTTAATATTCACTGAATTGGTTTTCGATTCGTTCAGAAGTACATCCAGTGAGAAAGAAAGCGTACAGTTTCGATTAGCATTGTTATATCGATGAATGAGTGATTTACTGCTTCCAGACTATTTTTAGAGATAGAAATATTGAGCTCATCCTGTTGAGTTAATTTGAAGATAGCGCAACCTCTGTTAATTTACATCTGCAACTGCTTTTATGCGACCCAGGATAACGGGCATATTAGTGCTTTCCTTCTGATTTTTTCGCACTACTTGCGTTAAAACGTTGTACCTGTGGGCATATACAGTAACGAAAAATTGCGAACTGTGACAATTTCCTGGGTTTGTGGCCTGTGTCACGTTCAAGCGTGTTGAATATGATTGAACAAGATGACGAGATCCAATGAGATCATATTCTTATTCTAGTAAACCCACAATTACAAGCATTTCAAATAAATGCTTCCTGTTGGAGATAAAGCATTCATGTCCGACGGTAAGCGTTTGCAATTGTTTTTCATCATGAAAGGAAAACAACTAACAGCAGATAAATTCCTTTCCTGATAATCTTGCACCTAACTGGAGGCGTGATACAATAGATGGATATTCTCAATCCATCGTTTTCTTGCAAAACTTTTCCCACTGGTTAACCAGTGACTGAAATCGAAACGGAAATTCTGAGATACTGGCAAAAATAGCCCTGAAATCAACTTGAATACTTCAGGTGTGGAGTGACATATTTTAAATTAATTCCTTAATTATGTTCCTTTTCTAAATACACTTATACATATTTATTCCAGAAATTTGGAATTAACCTCATCTTGGAATCCAGAACGTCGAACAACCCATTATTGTAGATGTGTTTTTTTGCGAACAGGTAAAACCAAATGGACCAACTAACGAGCTATATATATATATATATATATATATCACATCTTTACAGATACGGATCTAACGAGCTATCAGGTGCTTATATCATATCATTTTTGTACCTTTTACTTAGCACATAATTGCGCAACTAATTTTGGGCCCATCAAAGGACTACCATGTAAAACATTAAAGGGGGGGTAGGCGGCTTTGGAGTTCGAGCACATGGCCCCTGAAACGATTAGTTGATCTTGACCACCTGACCGATGTGTATAATTGTCCTGTAGATTTTGTATTATTCACGCTAACTAAAAATATCTTTAAAAGCCACGTGGATTGATGCCCGCGTTCGCTAAAACGATCACAAATGAATAAACTTACTAAAGTAACCATACGTAAAACATTCAGTATATAAACGCAAGGGTAACCGGCCTAGCCTATAAGGAAATGAGTGAACAAACATAAGTGTGAAAACAGGTATGAACATACCACCGCCCAGTCTCAGATAGAGTACTTTACGAATGGCCCGCATCCATGATTTCCGTTCTTCCGGACTTGAGGCAGAAAGGATGAATTGCTGATGTGTCTGTGTGAGAAAAGCCGTTGGGTCGTCTGTAGAAGGAAGGGGATGGGGTGTTCACACCAGATTGAATAAAAAACGTGTGAATGTGAAGACAAGAATGTGAGATGACTGACTACGGGATGAGTAAAGCGAACTAATGAGACAGAACACATTACAAACGTAACACAGTTCCCTAAGTCTCTCCCTATTTTTATGCTCCAGGGGAATGTTACCGAGAAGGTAAATGTTACACCGCTCACATGAATGCACAAATCAACACAAAAATGAACGAAACCGAAGAAAAATCGCATGTCTGATAAAAAGAGGAAATTGTTTTTTCTGCTGTACCATGCTTCTATTCCGCTGATCGTAAAATCCTGTCAAATGTTTGTGTGTTGAAGCGCATTCCTTTCGCTCAGGATTGAAAACAGCGTTCATTATAAGATGCTATCAAAGCGGTTGGGACAAGGGTAAGGAGAGCGTAAGCAAAGCAGGCCAGACATAAAAAGACCTAATAGAAAACGGTCCTGAACAATTTAGTTTTTTTTTTGGGGGGGGGGTACTCGGTAAGGGGAAAAATAAACAAGCGAGTAGGTGACATTGCATACGAGTGATTTGTTTGACCTGTATGGAGTGAAAATTGTTCACAATACCCTCACCGCCTCAGTAACATGATCATTTACTTTATTTCGCTGGAACAGACCTTGACCGAAAATGACCCCCTCTTGTGTGTGTGTTAACCGGAATTGTTCAGCTGCTGGTCAGTCACATGTGCTTTAATGGCAACTGCAACAAAAACAATGATTCATCTGCACATCTAGCCAAACGACGCCGGCGGTACTTCTTATCCATCCACTCATCCATCCATCCATCCATCTATCGATGGCGTAAAATAGACTGAGGAACGACGGTAGGCTTTGGACTCTATAGTCTTTCTACAGCGATTAGATTTACTCTGGTAACCCGCCCTACGTTTCTTCCACTGTAATTGCACATGTACGTTTTTGTGTGGGTGGGTAGGTGTTTGACCGTCCGTACGTCTCATACGTTTAGCTTTCTGCATCCGAACAGGTGATGAATCACCTTGTTCCGTTCTATGAGCTAAGTGCATCGATTCGCATTCCATGCCTGGGGTGGTGAATAAATGGACTGACTGACGAACCAAAAGAAGGTAAATGGATGACGCTATTTAGAACTATATACCACTCAGTTCAGTCTCCGGTCAACTCTCTTAGACAGTACACCTAACAGTTAACCGGTATTTTACGGTGAATACGTCGAAATGTTGCTAATTCACAGACACACCTATTCTCCACAATTGTCCGTTTCTCTCCATATCTCCAGGCTTACAAAGAAAGAGTCAAGAACGGAGGGCAAGATGCGGTGCGAGGTGAATCGACGTCGAACATAAGTTCCTAGACGATAAATAGGCAAAATTAAAAGACTGACTGACTGACTGACTGGCTGCAGCTGAATAACTGGCTGCAACCGACTGACTGACCGCAGCTGATAGATTGAGTGACTGAATAAGTAATACTTTTAGAATCTGTTTTTATTTATTTATTTTATTGAATTGTCAAGCTCGGGAACTTCATATGCCCTCTTTACGTATTTTTTTCCTATTAATAGCATTCATCAAGAGCCTAATGTATCTGCAAGTCTTTCAGAAAACATCTTCTCCCATGTACCGTGTGATAACTGGAAAATTGAATTGAACTCAACAATTGGTTATCGATCTTGTTGGTCTCCTTTAGCAATGAATCCTAAAGAAATACCACGCTTCGCTCAAAACTATTTGTACATGCAGTAATTTACGGTTCCTCTTGTTCCTACACTTTAAGTACCAGAACTAAAAACGCTTACATGCTTTGGCGAAATGTTTGGAAAATATGTACTACTCCCCTCACACTTACTTATACTGATTATGTTACACTGGCAACAGAGATACCTCAAAGAAAACTCCCACAAACCTAGCGGAACGTTTTCTTTTACTTCCGGATGGTTTAAACCTCTGTTTTGGTTGTAAAAGATAACACGAATAAACATCCTGCTGGTACTATCATTTCAGGCTAATCCAACCGGAAGCTGCGTACGATCCAGCAACCAAAAAACTAATCTTGATTGTTCAGCTTTCTACGAACTGCATCTCCAGGATTTTCCATGATCATGCCGATCGTGTTGCTTGTGGTTTGCAAACCAAAAGAATACACAAAATCTAGGGAATATTGTGAGTCTCTTTCAGCATGACCATTGCGCAATCAGGCATAACACTTTATCGGTTGTTGCAAATTCGATAAATTGTCTCTTATTTTATCTATTCCTAATTGTTTTTTCCTGTACTATCAGCTTCAACAGTCATGCTTATTTTTCCTTCAAGACTCACGCACCCTTAATCTACCATTTCTTAGATGGGTGTGGCTGAACTTCATGCTAAATGACACGTATAAAAAGAACGCTTTGAAACAAATGAATGGTCGAATGTAACCCAAAAGTCACATAAAAGGTAAACCAGGAATTTGCAAACCTTGTCTATGATATGTTGACCGCAACACCAAGACAGTCGTGGCAACAGCGGTTGTGTGAAGAAAAGTGCACTGATTTGGTCACTCTCGTAATGCATAAATTCACTCTTATATCGATCTTCTTACTGATACCGATACCCACGAATAAGTATAATTGATGATATTGTTGTAAACGTTGTCATAATCATGTTCACTTTGACCAGCACACAAATGGTTGTGAGGTTAGCCACATGGACACTATGGCCCACGTACTCTCTGCCTGATTCTGCATTATTTGTTTCATTAGTTGTGCTGAATTGCAGTTGTTCTCCGTTATCTCTGACTGTTGCGTTAACATACTGCGATTTATAAATACAATTCTGTAACAGTTACACATCGAATCTGTTTAATTCTTTGGTTGATTATTCGTCCTCCAAGGGAGCAGATTATAATTTTCATGTAATGTATGTGATCCTTAGCAAAACTCCCATTGGGTTATAGATATATACATGCAATGGTACCTAGAAAAAAAATTAAATTGTTTTTCAATAGAGAAGTTTTACCCGTGATCTATCAGTTCTCCGAGATAGATGGAATGACGGTCATCATCATCATCATTGTCACACAAAGAGATACAATAAATTAAGCATCATTAATCACTGTGGGAGGGCAGAATCAGGTGTTCGATGCAGCACTTGTAACGCGAAATCAACTATTATATGATAACCTGTTTTACTTCAAAAAAGGGCCGACTCTAGACTAATTTCATCCTTTATTTCTACCGTCAGAAGCCCTCCTCTTGTGTTCTCTGCATTTGATAATAACATTTATCTTGCAGTCGATCTGGCCAACCAAGAAGTGAAACGTTCAGAGCAATCAAAGAAACAAGATGGTGTGATGGGTCATGTTTACGTATTCTGGGGAAATAGTAAGAGCAGGAGAACCGATTAAACTACCTAGTTTTGATTTTTTGACACTCAGTCACATTATGTGATCCCTCTAGTTGTTAACTAGGTCAACCCCAATTATTCCTATAGATAATCCCAGTTTACCGACCAAGCATCTCAGAGTACTATGCCACGTCTGCGTCTGCGGTGGTGGCCCGGTGGTAACGTCACCAAATTACCACCTCGGAGGACGTGTGTTGNTGTTGGGATCCCACCACCAACACCTGACTCCCCATTTGTGTTGAATGGCAGCCCTTTGATTGGCCGCCTCCCCCTTCCTGAAAACTGCATCATTGTGTATCCAATAAAAAGAAATGAAAAATGAAAAAAATTAAATTTTTTCAACTTATTGCAAACTGTTGACAAAGTACTGAATCGGCCACTTCACAAGTACTGACGTTGTCACCTCCACTGGTGATGAAAGGTTTTCAAAATACCAAGCTCGGTGAATAGGGGAGATGTAATTATTGCAACCACCTACCCCGGTAAATATTGCACACCACAAAAGTTTATTGGTTAAAATATGTAGCGTGTCTCAGTCTTTGTAGTCTTTGAACATTAAATCCTAGTTAGTGAAAAATTATGGTTAGTCCTTGTCCAAATCCGGCATTGTTCGGTTATCTGTCCGACCGGACTGAAGCAACGCTACGCTGCCATTCGAGAAAAAGTAGTCGACTGTTATGTTGTACACATACCGATATACCGATATATACAATACAAATGACCAGGCTGCTGTAGCAACCCTTCATAAATAAACAAACATCAAGGTGAAGCTTAAGAAGCCCTTTGCGTTGTTGTTAATATATAACTCCATGACAGATCTTGCTGCCCAAGGTGACAAAACAGGTCTAAATTTTGTATTACCTTTCAGATGGTTATGAGGTGGACAGTGGAAACAACCCAATTCGGTAATATCTTACCAATAAAATTATGCAAATATACTTCTCCTTTAATAATAACAGTCTAATTTCAAACACTTCGCTCAGTGTGCAAATTAAGGTCTTTAAAACTTCTACCAATCCAAACACTTATGTATTTTATAGCTACTTTGCTTTCCAGTCTTTGTGAGAAGTAACTCTCACCACAAAAACCCATCAAAGACAAGCATACTACATGAATGTTGTTAGTTGATAAAGGGCAATCACTCATATACTTTTATTATTTTCGGAGTTTGGAAGAAAGTGGTAATTGAAGGACGAGTAACCAATATCTTTGAAAAGCACAGTTGTCCTGGAAATTTTCGATTTCTTCCAATACCAGCTCTCCTCGGAAAGTGATTATATTTTGTTTTTCTTACTTAAAGAGTAATTAAATGGGAAGGGGATAATTATCGTTCAGTCCATGTTATAGTATTTTTCCTTTTATTTCTTCTAAGTGCGTGGTCTATAGTTTGTTTTCCTTGGAAGCTCGTTGTTTTGAACTTTCATTGTGAGATTTCCACTTGGTGTTGCACAAGACAAAAACCACGGAAACTAAAATATTCCCTGCGACTAATGTCATTGTCATATAATTAACAAGAAATTCAACACTAATTAAAAAATACACAGTAATTACAAATGTGAGAGTTGACCAAATCCAATTAATGTTGTACATAACCCTAATATAAATCAACAAAAGACATATGGCTAAGTTAAAACACAGTAAAAACCATCCTTTCATGATAACTATTAGACCGATCCAAATAGACAATCGTTCTTATCTTTGTGATTTTAGTGATCAACATGATAAATACACGCGGTTATTTCAATCAGAGTCCAGATCACCAGAGTTTGTAAAATTTTAGTTTGATTTCTTGTATCCTACTCGCCCTGCCCGATGAATTTAAATCACACTGTGTCGGAGGAACCTCTCTCCCTTTGAAAGATGGCAGGCTGTAAGGCACACCGATCGATTAAGCAATGACCTCCTCTCTAACTTAGATGAGATTTTTACTGGTTTATCGTGGATTATCACTGTTCGCGCGCCCGTTGAACGGCTGCGCTACAATTTCTCGACACCGTTGCGTCCTGGAATTTATCTACCCAAGTTTGCTACATATGCGTGCTTTATTCATATCAACAAAGGAATTCATGTTAAAAATTAAGGATATTTTTATGAAAAACCATATTGTCATGCTTAGAGTGCCAGTTGCTAGTCAAGCGCACAAATGCTGCAAACGCGGAAAACGCATTCGTGCTGGTTGGTCAACTGCTCTTGGTCGTAATACTCCCAGCAAGATGACCGTACCTACCATTGTGAGTAACAATGTCTGTTCTGTGTTTGGGAAGCTTCC
>UZAN01039821.1:99334-110720 GCA_900618425.1 Echinostoma caproni | reverse complement strand
ACAATATTCCAGGTGAGGTCTGACTATAGCTTTGTACAGAGAGACGAGAACCTCGGGTCTCCTACACGTAATCGTGGAGCGTACATGAAAGAGTTCCCTTTGAGCTATGTTGGCTACTCTCTGAAATTGTTGAGAGGGTTTGAAGTCGTGTGGTCTAATTAGTCCCCGGTCCTTAACTTTTATCTCTTAAGTCGAATTTCATTCTGTATATCAAGTTCAGCTTCTGCTGTTAGAAGCTGACATTTAGCTAGGTTCAGAGGAAGATCCCACTTTTCGGGCCATCGTAAAACAGCCTGCAGGTCCTGATATACGTTCACTCAGGCATTCTTGAAGTCGTCCGCGAACATAAAGCACGGGTTATTGATTTTCCTTGGCAGATTACTGACGAGCATCAGGAATAGCAGTGGGCCTAGCACAGAACCCTGAGGGACACCATGGGAACCGAAAAGTGCATACCAACCTTGACCTGGAAGGTGCGGTTAGTTTTAAAGCAGTATGCCCACTTTCTAACTCTCCAAATTCCTAAGAATGGCATGTTTTGGTCTAACCACTGATGACATACCGAGTCAAAGGATTTGCTAAAGTCCAGGTAACAGACCTCGACATGCTGTCCCTCGTCTAAGCGTCGTGTGACTTCATCCAGGAAAGCAAGCAGAATTGATAGACAACACTTGCATTTGATAAAGCCATGTTGACCTGGCGTTGGTAGCCCTTGCGTTACGAGGTACGCAGCCATATGCTTAAGTACAATCCTTTCTAGGCATTTGCATAGGACAGACGTCAGACTGACTAATCTGTAGTTTTTGGCCTTTTGCTTTGACCCAGATTATGCAGGGCAACTACCGCCGCTCTTTTCCAATCTCTCGGTACACTGATATTATCTAGAGATGCCTAAAACAGCTTTGACAGAGGCCCTTGGAGTATCTCCGCTAGAGATTTAACAATAGCCGAATGGATGCTATCCGGTCCCGCTCCCTTAAAATTATTCAGGTTAGCTGACTTGAGAAGGACTTCGTCTGGTGTCACAGTTATTTCGGTCAGCTGTGACGTCACACTGGGATAATCGAATCTATCCGCTATAACCAACGGTGCTGGCTGCCTATACACTCTTAGGACGAATATGGCTCTTGCCAATCGAGCGTCCAGTTCGTTGTGATGTCGGCGGATGGAAGTGGCTTCCGACACTGCGTACAGTTGATTGGGTGTTTGTGATCCTCTCAATTCAGACCCGTTTCCAGAACGTTGACTTCTTGGGAGTATGCTGAAAGGGAGGAAAACAAGCAAGGATATCTCCTTACTGTTCTCATCGGACTGTTTGTGGCTCTTGCCAATCGAGCGTCCAGAGTCCTATGTTGTCAACGGGTTTTCTTTGACTTTCAACAAGTCAATAGGCAATTTTTTCGAAAGGTAGAAATATGTGGTGCAGTATGACATCCTTTGTGGTTAGGTTATAGGTGGTACTAAACGCTTACCTCAGGGAAAATCGCTATCCTTTTCAAGTGCATCTACAGTACTGCAGCTTACCACTACCGGCGGCAAACGGTTCCATAACAGAATTGCCCTGTTAGTGAAAAACGTTGCCCTCGGTTGCAGCCTAGAATGGCTTCGCTGCAAACGTAAGTTGTGTTCCCGCTTGCCTCTATGCGGAACCCAGGAGAACAGGTCGTCAAACCTAAGACTTGATATACCCTTGACGATCTTAAATGTCTCGATAAGGTCTCCTCTCATCAAGCTCCGTTTGAGAGAGATCAGATTTAAATTTCGGAGCCGCAGTTCAGTTCAGTTTGCACAGGACGGAGGTGGTCGAGACCAATTGTGCGGCCAGATTATTGTATTGTATTGTAAGCTAGTTTCATTGGCTTCCAACAATGCTCGTCAAACGTTCGTTTGGCGTTTTGTTTCTGAAAGGCAGAATTTTTAGGTGTAGTAATGCATCAACCAGATATGTATAAATCAAATACATAGATATAGGAACAGGCTCACCTCCCTCCTCCATTAACATCCTTTCCAGCTCGTGCACCAAAATGTAGAAAAAAGACAAATATAGAACCGGGAATATTGGGTGCAAACCTTGAACACAAGTACCACCCCAAGACTTCAAGACTTTCAAGAATCTGGCCCTGAACTCCAACCTGGAGTGTTCTCGTTGCAGCTTAAGGCTATGACCTCTAGCGCCACAATCCGGAGCAGGAATGAAGAGACTGCTTAGTTTTATGTTGGACAATCCGTTTACTATCTTGAAGGCTTCAATCAAGTCTCCCCTGATCCTTCGGCGTGACAGCGAGAAAAGATTCAGATCCTGCAGAGTAGCTCTTCCCTACCTGTCCTGTGACCACTCTGGTTGTCAATAGTTGAACCCTCTCTAGGCATTCCATATCTTTGCGATAGTATGGGGTCCAGGCTTGCATGCAGTATTCCAGCAGTGGACGCACCATTGCCTTGCACAGTGGAACAAACACTTCTGCCTTCTTGCAGGCGACTGCCATCCTCTTGCTTTATTTGCAGTCACCTAACTTTGCCTAGTAGGCCGGAAGTTCTTTGTGACAGTTATTCCTAGGTCTTTGACCTCCGTCATACCTCGTAGAGCTGCGATCCCGATTGTGTCTACATTAGTAGTCAGTAGCTGGCACTTGGCACAATTCAGGGGTAAATGCCATCGACCCGACCATCTGCAGGCCTGTGGTTTCGTCCAAAACCACAAGTAGATTGGTTTATGAGTCACCATGGGCGCTCAGATTTGTCTTCTGGCTATTCGTTCCAGGCATTTGCACAGCACTGATGTTAAGTTGATCGGCCTGTAGTTTTCCACCTTTTGTCTGGACCCCGATTTGTATATTGGTACGATGGTTGCCTCCCGACAGTCCTCGAGCACTACCCCGGAATTCACTGATGACTTATAAAATTCAGCGACGGGTCCTAGTATGACCTCAGCTAGTGGCTGGACGATAGCTGGGTGGATCTCATCTGGACCACCTTATGCTTGCAAAGGCTTCTGAGCTCGGTTCGTATCTTGTCCTGCCTCAAGATTATCATCAGTAAACGGATCCACCTTCAAGCTAGATCTGTGGAACATACTGTCTGCTGGTACATACTCGAAGAGGTATCGTGACCGAATATTGCTTGCTTTATTTTCCACTGAAGTTTATTCGGTTTGACTCAGTTGGCTAAACCCTGTGGCACATGTTCATCAGGTAGCAGTGTCCACTTTCTCAAACAATTTCATATCAGTACACGGATCCAGCCTCAAAGCTGGATCTGTGGAACAAATTCCCTATAGGTGTATGCTTTTGACCTAATACAACTTAAATTCTGTATATATATACTTGTAGTTTCACATAATTTTTCACATTATTCCACGGTGCATATTTTTCGTGACATGTTTTATTCCCCCACTCCTTCTCAGCTGGGTATCATCCTAAACTGTTGTGTAAGACCTTCTTGTTCCAGAATCGGTTAGTTTGAGCCTGCCGAAGGCTTGGGGTCTGCATCCACAATGGACAATTTGAATCCGGCAATGGTTGCTGGGCGCCTTCATGTCCACCGTTCAGACTACATGCGTCCGCATTCCAGACCATGTTGATGATTACACACTGCTTCACCTAAAAGGTGTTTCAAGATTGGGTGTCTAGCGTGTAGTCAATCCCACATCAAAGCAACCAACAGCTTAATAATTTAAATCAATCCATTGCCGATCGAAGCCCCGAAACCCAAATGAATATGCTCTAAGAAGCAAGCTGTTATGCAGCTGACAGAGAAACATGTATTTCAGAACTGTATTAACTTGCTGTACCCCTCTTTCCCATTCATTTCTATCAACGAGTCTCCATCTCCTCCAGTTCTTAGTCTCATAGAAAATCGATCCGTGTTTTCCTCCCATTAATTCCGCACGTCAAATCCTCTCGATGCAAGGTTCGCTCTTCCTTTATTTTCCGTTTGACATGCTCACCCAGTGTGTTCCTTCATCCTCCAAATCAACGTATGTGACCTTGTCCACTTTGTGTTCCACTTGCACTGTGTTTTCATTCCTGTCCCCCGCCGTCTCCATTGTGTAAATCCTCAAATTGGACCTTCTATATATCTGCACCTTTGATGTACATATGACTATTTTGAACATATGATCATGCTCTGTGCATGCTTCACGGGCTTCGTGAAGTATACATGATTATTATTATAGTTATTAACAACCACGGGATAGCCCTCAAACGGTAGGAGTATTTTAAAAAGGCGATTGGTCTGGGAAACAGAGCTACGTCACAAGTACGCCACTGTGATGCAATGGAACGAACAGCTTGGATGTATAGAACGAGTGGACATGTCACGATCACGCGGGGAGCGGCTATGGCACTTGCCACACCCCCCGGTAACCAAATCTAGAAAGCCAGGAAGGATACGCGTGGAATTTGATTGTGAGGCGAGATACGGCGGCCATACCCCTAATGACTGTTTGCCGCAGGGACCAGATTGAATCGACGTACTCAACCGAGTCCGGCCGGGAGCAGTTGCAGTAGCAGCCGGCATACCGGAAATTTTCCTCTAAGTTAAGATATCAGAGGACCAACGCGACCCCCCTGCGACTACTATGGTGGCCTGAAGGCGACGTACAGAGCCTATCAGTAGACTACCGACCGACCGCTTATCCATCCGGAGCGGTTTCCTGGCCTTTCTGCGCAAACTACGCACTCCAATGGCCGGCCTCACGTCGTGAAAACAACTTCATCGCTTCGGTGCCAGCTAGTGTTGAGAATAACTCCTGCGTCGACGACTTCTTGGGCGCATTCGATGGCGGAAGAGAAGTCTCGCAACACATAGCGCAACTAAAAAACTACTGGAAAAGTAGGGGGGTTCCGTCTAACCAAATGGATGTCCAATTCGCGCTTAGTTTTAAACAACGTTCCCGAAACCGACAGAGTGAGTGGGGCTGTCAACCTGACTACACAGCCACTCCCTTATTGAGCCACTCTTGAGGGTAAGATGCAGCGCAAAGTCGGACGAATTCATTTTTCAACTTCAGCTACCTAAAAGGAACTCCATCCCGCAAGGGCTGCTATTGTCGGTCTCCAGTTTATATGAACCGCTTGGATTCGTTGCGCCGTAGCTGTTACCGGGTAAGGTCCTCCTACAACAGTTTTATCGAAGAAGAGCGGATCGGGACCAGCCATTAGAAGAGTGGGACCGGGCAGACTGGGAGCAATGGTTAACCAGCCTAGCGAGACTGGGTGAGATCCGGATCTCGCGCCGGCTCAGCCGAGATAGCCAAACGACGAAGGCCGAACTGCAATTATTCCCCGACGCGTTCGAGACGGGATACGGAGCAGTAGCCTACGTATGCTGGCTGCATGTGAACGGTGAGCGCACGACAGAGCTTCTTTTCGCCAAGGCCCGAGTCGTCCTTATAGCTGACCGTTACTGTGCTAGCTGTAAGCATATCGAAACAGCTGCCACAATGCTTCATTATCTTAGATGAACGCGTCACGTTCTGGACCGATTCTGCTATCGCAATACACTATGTGAATAACGTCAGCACTAGGTTCAGCACCTTCTAACCGGCTGATGGTGATGGACGAAGAGGTCAACGTGCACCAATGACGATGTGTAAAATCTGCGGACCCATCCAATCTCTGCTTTCGGGGCTGGAGGTCATTAGACAAATTACCCGATTGGCTCCAGGGCCCAACATTTCTGACCACCGCGCCAGAGGACGAGATTGAAATGTCAGCACCCGACGCGCCGGTTGAGCTGATCAAAACCAAGAGAGTGATAATGATGACGCAACGCGACGTCACCTCCCTCTGTTAAGAAAACTGAAAAGCTTCTCGTCATGAAGCAGACTGATTCGTTCCGACACTTAGTGGATAAGGTTTAAAAATATGGTGGTGATCATGACCGGATTTCGGTCTGACGAATCTCTGCATGTGGGACCCTTGTCGACATACGACCAAAGAAGAGCCGAGAGCAAAGTCGTGAAATTAATACAACAGCAGCATTTTCTCCTCGAAACAACGGTGTTGAAAGCAAATGCAGGGACGAACCCAAACGGGACTGCAATCCAACGGAGGGCGTCGCGTAAGCTGAACCCTATGCTGGTTGAAGGGTTGCTACGCGTGGGAGGGAGATTGGAAGACTCCTTGGCATTTGACGCTAGACATCCGATCATTTTACCGCCAGGTAGCCACATTATCACTTTGCCCATCCACCACTTTCACGTAAAAAAGCGGGCACGTGGGAAGTAACCATCTACTGAACCCCATTCGGGAGAGATTTTGGATAACACGCGGTAGGATCGCAATAAAGGGAATCATCGGTAGATGTATGTTCTATCGCCGTCAACATGCGGTAACCGGAAGGCAAACAATGACACCCCTACCCGAATTGATGGTTCGAACGGAGGGTGGCGGTTCGCGGAGACAGGAATGGATTATTTCGGCCCGTTGCTCGTGAAGTGCGGGAAATAGGTGACAAAGCGGTATGGGTGTCTGTTTACCTGCTGTGAACGGATGAAAAGGTCGGTGAGAAAAAACTGTTGCGGCGAGATGAATGGCCCCTGGCGATCATCAAAGAATGGCGGATTGTTCGTTTAATTGACGTTCTGGGATCCGATTTTGGCTACGCATTTCTCATTGATCTACTCGGGAGGCACAGACCCATTTTAGGACTGCTGCAATATCCGTAAGCAGACCCTCTCGCCCTTCTGATCCTACGACTTTAAAACATCGTCCGCGAAGAAAAAGCTAAATGAATGATGCTTCACAGCCAGGTCATTTATAAATAGCAAGAATAAGATGGGTTCCAATAAATATCCTTGAGGTACTCCACTAGAGATGTTCCTCAGGCTAGAATCGGAACGGCCTACTCTTCTATTTCGCCTGTTTGCCGAGCTTGGCAATTTGTTTGCAAACGTTTCATCACCGGCCGAGGTAACATTATCAGTGCTTGTGATGTGGCCAGTGTTTTGAGTGCTTTATCCTCACGGTTTGATAGCATTTTTGGTTTTCCTTTTCGCATCAGAGCTGGGAAGATTGTTTGTCGGGTTTTTTTCCCATCCTCAGGTATTGTGGACGATTTGAGAGTTTGTTCCAGTTCCGCCAAGTATTTTTCCTTTGTGGTATTTTTGACTTTGAAGTGAAGTCCTTTTATGAGGATTGGTTTTTAATCCTGTGTGATCAAACTGTTGGAGAGACTGCGGACCCGATTTTCATTTTCATCGATTGGTAGACGATCATTCAACTTGTGGAGCTTTCTTGAGATTGGTAGTTTTCTTTTTCTATTGAAATTGCTGACACGTCGATTTATTACCTCTTTCATCAGTTCCATCTGTTGTTCGGCAGATCTCCGGCTACTTTTGTGTAACCTCCTTGTAATTGGTAATGCGTCTGTGAGCGTCTGAGATCCCCATACGCACCAAGCGTCTTCCGAATTGTTGTGAAATCCTTCAGGCTTCCGGATGATTGATCGGTGATCTATGATATACACTTCGTGAAAGTAATTTGCACCATAGGCATTCGTGAAGGAAAAATAACTGCTCGTGAGTGGAAACATATCGGCAGACGAAAGGCTCTCACCGGTGAGCTGCTTTTAGGGTTGTACGACCGAAAACTTTTGACACCAGGTTGTCACCAGGTGATGAAACCAAACCAATTGCCAATTGCTCGGGGCAAACAGGCGAGCGAAATGGAATTCAGTTCACTCGAGCTACGAGAACCGATTTTCAATACTTTGTCTTTATGTTCAAGTATGAAACTATCATTTAACACAGAAGATGCACATTCAGCCAGATCAAGTTCGACTGTGAACCTCGACGGTTTTGTTGGTATCAGTTGTACAGGAAACCAGTTCTAATGCGACAACCCGGGGAGATAATATTTAGTTGTTTTGTTTTAAAAATGTGTGCTGGGGCACAAGGGGTTTGTTTAACCATTTAATTTCTCTACAGGATGAGGTAAACTTTTAAAGGACACCCAAAGTCTTTTGTGTCCATGCTATGTGTAGCTCTCTGTTGGAAATGGTGTGGACTGATTGTAACTCGGGGTGCGGATGTTGGTGTTGGTGAGTTTCCCGAACGGGAAGTGTTGTTCGCAGACATTTCGTAGACAAGCTAGGCAACATCATCATTCCCCGAAGTCGCATTGACCATGTTGCCTAGCTTGGGTACAAAACGTCTGCGAACAACATTTTTATCTCTAGGTATTATCGCACTGTTTAGCGTATGGACATCATCATCTTGAGTCCGATTCAACGTTGATTTCTCTTCCTTCCAGATCCCGCTAAGCCAAGAGAGCGAATCTGATATCTGTGCTAGTTAACAGCCTCATTCTAATGTGAAAATCCATCCCTGGTAAACCACAAGCCAACTGTCACTTAAGATTTTCCTCTATTGTTCTCCCTTGCTCAATGAGGCTTCGAAAGAGATCTGTGCAAAATTGTTGACGGTTAAATTTAATCCTGTTGCTATACTTTTCTTTGGTTTATATGGGAAAATCAGTTTCATATCATGTGATATTTGTGTGTGTCACTGGACTATTGCAAAACAAAACAAAGGGAAATAATTTACTCCTTCAGACCGTCAGTCCCATAGGTCCCCAGTTTTAAATGTAAAATGATTGAAAAATCAAATACCGATAGCATTAGAATGAGCTGACGGTTTTAGTTAATCCAATGATGTGCTCTGCATTTCTGTCACAAACACGTGTTTCAGGAAATCGCTACGTTATGCACAATAGAAACTGAAACTGAGAATAACTTCATGGGTGGAGAAAAACCTGATGGATGAAAACGCATTCGTTGTTCGGACACAGGTTCCAGTTTATGTGGATGTATACTTTACGTGGAAGTGCATGTTACATTTGCGTGGATAGTCGGAATGAGGAAGGCGTGAATAACGCTCGGGTATTCCAATTCGTTTGATAATCGTCTCGGCTACCACCAACATTCAGCTCATCGTTGTGCGCCGTAAATCGGAACCCGGGGTCATTCTGTTTCATAAGCTTATCAGTAGAAACGGATTAGAGTAGATCCCTGGGGAACGGCTTATATGGTCCCGTGGTTATGATTCTTCTAAATTGGGATCATTTAAAGAAAGTAAATATGTAAAGCCGATCATGGATGGTAGATATGTGAAGCATATATAATAAAATGATGGTAACGAGTTCAAAATAGCCTTTAATAGGTGAATATCACTCATATGCCAGTTCCAAGTTGCATGAAAACGTGTTATTCTTCGACCCTTGTGGGTCCCGTTTTCTCCTCAAAGCGAAGTAGTATTTATTCGGTTATTTGTGTGTGGGTAATTATTTATTTCTCTAGTGCTCTATTCCTCGTGTGGTCCCCCGACATGGCAACTATGACTGAAAAATATTCATTTGCTAACTAAACAAGCTTGTTTCAAAAACGTGTGTAAACAATATATAGAGAGGTGTTGATAGAAACGCATGCAAAACCCAACGCTTGGTGTTTCAAACCTTATCCATGTGATTAAATAGGATATTGCCTCACATCAGACGCAACATATCTGTACAAATATCCACTTATGTTTTTTGCTTCTAAGAAACACTAAAGTCATTGAAACGTACAATTTGTCGACATTGACGACTGTTACTGATGCATTAGTTGTAAAACTATAACTCCTTAGTGACAGACGTAATAAGAATTCAAGTATAGAACGAAATAATAAACATGATGGGTATTCTACTTCCGTATTTTCGATGTTCCATTTTCCCTTCATCATTTTTGAGTACTGGAGGCGGTAGTCTTTCTATGGAGTCCACCAAGTTGACTGTTCAACTGTATTTGTCATTTACCTCTAATACATTCCACACTCTGTCCATTGACGACCAGTTTTGAGGGTAGATAATGAATCGGCTTGTTTACTGATAAACCATTCATTACATGTGAGTCGAATGTAATAGGTACCCCAATTTATTAGAAAGAATGAACTTCCATGATACATTGTATAAAACATATGTTTAATTCTGAACTGTAAATTTCGAACTACTACAAATTTCATCGTGTTACTCAAGATCGTGCAAATTCGAACGGTGATAAAACAGAACTGTGAACATAGCAGTGAGACAATCAATTCCAAATAAATATTCTTCATTCATAGCTATCTACACAGAGCTATGATATTGGAAACTTAAATTAATTTAAAAAACGAGAATCACGTTGCACGAGTTCAATCAACAACCCCAGTATCAATCAATTGAAAACATTGTTCAAGACCGGTGATTTTTCTGGGTATGTTCATGCCGGTGAATCATGCAGGATGTACTTCAATACTTTCTTCCACACGGAGGTATGTGAAATGATTCTGTTGAACCGGTTATGTTTGTACAACAAAGGAGTTTGATTGCCGAGAAATTGGTGAGAGACGGGCAAAACCTATGGTTTTCCGGTGATACACATAAATTAGAGAAAAGAGACCCCAATAGGTCACAAATAGTTTGTCGATTTCGTTTTACAAACGAAATATACCATGCTTTCTTTTCTACATGACTTTCCCCATCGATTGACCAGTGTTACGCGATTCAGCGGTCATTATTCACTCCCTCACTTTCTACAAATCCTAAAGGAGAATGCTGACATGTGGAATCAATTATTCTGAGCAAAAAACACTCGATCGATGGTTTAAGTGTGTTTGTCATGGTGATAGTAGAAGATAAAGGTAACAACGACTATTCAGAAATTTTCAACGATCGGGAAGATTGGTAATGTGCATGTTCTTAGCGTTGATTGTTAGTTCTATATATCTATGCATCGGATACTGGAAACCATAAAGGGAAACAGGTGACATATTTTGTCGTCGACCGGAGACTGCTTTAGAAACCAAGGTCCAAAAAACACGCATTGAATCAAGTAATCGAAAAACGTGGCACAGGTGCTATGACAATGAATAAGTACCTGTTGGTACACAAATCTGCAGACAAGCTCTTTTTGTAAAAACCATTCAAAAATCGTCCATTAACTGCAACTGAACAGAAAACACCGTGTGGAACGCAGGTGTTGCATTATTTTCTGGTGGACAGCAACAGTATTCTCAAAGTTGTTGCTTCCGGTGGTCGTCGATAGGTTGTGTATAAGATCCAACTGTTTCGTGATATGCCACAGTTGTTAGGGTAAAACGTGTGAGTTAAGAAATATAAGGACGAACACAGCGCAAACAAATGCGAACGATCATATCAGATTGGGTCAAATAGTCAGTGATTCATTAGTGCAACCATCACAATTTTATCCCAATAAAGCATATTTGGCGATATTGCCCTGGAACAAAATATGCAAGTTATTTATGGGAAACATTCAGTTCTACCGCTGATCGCCCGGTGCTAAAGGTCATCAGAGTTTCAACCCGGAAGACTGGTGTACTAAAGCTGCCCCACACCGTCTATCTTGTCCC
>UZAN01039821.1:80081-98729 GCA_900618425.1 Echinostoma caproni | reverse complement strand
GGAAGACTGGTGTACTAAAGCTGCCCCACACCGTCTATCTTGTCCCATTACGTGCCGTATAGTCACCCCTTGATTGGCCGCTTCATCCTTTCTAAAACATTCTTCGACTAAACGTAATATGCCAGGAAGTGAAAATGGAAAACGGTGGACCTTTTTGATTATTGATTGATTTGAACCACTCGATCAATAGATCTGTGAGAAAATTCTGA
Organism: Echinostoma caproni; assembly: GCA_900618425.1. Lineage (NCBI taxonomy): Eukaryota > Metazoa > Platyhelminthes > Trematoda > Plagiorchiida > Echinostomatidae > Echinostoma > Echinostoma caproni. The sequence continues at coordinate 98,520 of UZAN01039821.1, read as the reverse complement.
GAGTTTTCCGTTGGCATTTGAAGTAGTTCACGGGATAATGAAAGTGTTTGCGTCAGTAAAAAAAACATGATAAATGTACCGCACACACATTCGAACTTCGGCTTTTGATTGATATCTTTACAAAAAGTGCTTTATCGATATGCCATCTACTAAAACGTGTCATACGTTCAAGTTGAATAGATTTAAGGGTAAATTTCAATTCACAGGTAATACAACTAAACCAGACGCGTATTAGGATTTAGGAGAATTATATCCGGAATGGATTGATCGCAATGCATTTGTCCCATTACCACTCAAATCCAGCATCAGACGAAAAATCCTATCGCATCTTGATTCATTATGCATCATCTACAAATCATCTGTATCTCGCACGTAAACATCCGCATTAATTTTGCGGTTTGTAAAAGGTTTTGAAATACCATGAAATACTACCCAACTTCCGGCTAAAGTTCAAATTGGTTCACATTTTCACACAACACAATATGGTATGCTTTGAAAGTATATCACACATAACCGTGAAAAATTGGTAAAGCACTATTATCTCTCAATGTTCATTTTCTTTCTTCCTTGTTACTTCCTTTTATTGAGTATACAAAGGTGCAATTTCGTGGAGAAGCTGCCAAGGAAACGGCTGTCATATAACACACATAATGGGGAAAGATAGACGGTGGTAGGGGGGAGTTGAACACACGTCCTCCGGGGTGATAATTTGGTGACGTTACCAAAGGGCCACCACCGCCCGTGGTTTGCATGAGAATAATTAATTTTTTTAAAGACAACATCGAAATATCACTCACTTCGTGACTGACCCAATGAGTGTAGGCAGAAACTAATGACCGTTACCTAGAATAGCAGTCAATAGTTGCATGATCTCCTACTAAGGAACGTTTTTAGTCTTGTAGCATGAATTGGTTCATTATCTGCGAACCGATTCGATTCGCAACTTGGCTTTATGGCACCGATAAATTACACCGAGATTTGACTATTTTGCCTGGATTAATTTGAGCCAAAACAATAGAAGCATAGAAGAAAATTGGTATTTAATCCGTCAATACCAGTATTTGTAAAAGCGTGCAACATTTCGCCAAATTTCACGTGAAATGTTTTATAACAAAGAATGGCTGCTTGATTTTGTTATACGTCGTCTGCTTGCGAAATACATTCACGGTTCTGTTGCAATTATTCGCCTCGTATCAGTTATTCACTAGACTTTATATTTACGGTTAAAAATAATTGAAATTTCAGTAGTAGCATCAACGGTTGACACGTAAGAAGGGTCACGGAATATAAATGTAAGGCCTTATGTTCTCTGAGCGATTTCTTCCACTGACGCATGCGAACTTCACCTTTATAATATCCTACATTACGTTTTCAAGTATTTTATAACCAATGATCATTTGAGTTGATAGACTGAAGACTTTTTCATATTCATATATATTTAGCACACTCAGAATTCAACTGGCATTAAATTAAACACAGTTCTCAAGTTATTCTAGCCTCCTTATGAGAAAATTCAATATCTCACCTCTGGTTTTCAAATAACTTCTAAAACAATATTGCGAAGCGTTTGTTCCTACTATCCATAACACGGCTGAGCACATTTCGCGTACAGAACCAAATCAAACAAATGGGGACGGGTATTTTCCATATCACGCTTATTTTGCACACGGTTTAATAAATAAAAATATTATTTATATTTTTGAATCGGCTGAAGCAAACGTAATCCTTTGATCTCTCTGTCTGTACCCGTTGGTGATACGTTCTAACAGTGATATGGGAGTTTAATGTGTTTGCGTTCAAAGGGCAGCGTCAAACATGTTCGCCTATTGGTCGGTCACTGGATCACATGTTTCTATCCACAACTTGAAAATGAATGCCGCTTACGGAAGACACTTGCACGCACTGAAACTAATACACCTGCACAGTTTCGATAAACTGACTCCGTTGGGCTAGCCACGAGTACATTTATCTGTGAATTCAATTAAGCACGAATGATTTCCTTGGTGATTGCACAGTTCAATTGCTTTCCACTTATCACGAACGATTTCCTATCATCAAGTGATCAACGTCGAGAGTTTTATGCGGGTCGCGTTTCCAACCCATGATGCTTTTGTTGGTATTACTCCGTTTGCCGAAAAAACACGATTCAACGTTTTGTGTTAATCTGAGATTGCCAATCAGCTCAGATTTGTTCTTCTTTTTGAGAGAGTTTAGTTGTAATTGTATTTGCATGTTTACCTGTAAACGTACGTTATTATCGAAATTGTGCCGAAAGGCAGATAGACCGGGAAGCACTTCCCGAGAACTGATTTGTACGATAGACGATCAGTGACCGATCGCTTAAAAACATATATGTGATCGGTTTACACGTTTGGTTTTCTTTGACAAACAGTAAGATCTGCACTGTACTGACGTTCAGCCTGCTTTCGACTCCTCTGTCTAAGTCACGGCTCGTTATGTTAATTCACCCGCACTTGTTGTGTGCTACTGACAGGGCAGCAGAACGAACCGTTTCTATCTCTTTTCAAAAAGAAACCCAGTGTTTTAGGTTTAGGATAATTTCAGGGGGAATCCTGACAACAACTGAGAACGAAAAGTACTTAATCTCTTCTTTGTTGATATTTTCAAACGTAACGATTGAACGTTGCGATATTCTTAAAGTACACTACAAAACAACACCTTGGAAAACATCATGAGTGCTCGTATTTAAACGCATGAGCTACCTGTAACGAAACAATTCCGGAAGCAGAGTGAAAATCTGTAGAATGTGTGAGTTCAAACGTTTCGAAACCCTAGAAGTCTTCTTTTATTTGTATCACAAGACGATAACCTTCGAGGCCATCTAATCTTCTCCTCATAGGCTTAAGCAATTCAATATCGAAAAACTTGAAAACAAGTAGGAATGAGAAGTTAAAAATGGAAGTTATCGTGAAAATCGAATACCGATGACTCTTCTTTCATTCTGAGAAAATTCACTCGTGAGGAAGTGCAACTGTGATATATCTCCGTACCCCTATTCGGAGTTGCAAATCTGAATAGGGATTTCAAGTGATGCATTTCAATCATGAATTGCCGATATGCCACTCTGTATCCGGATGTGCATTAAGTATTAAAACTCATGCACAAACTGGCTCAGATTGGCATCATAACTCCCCCTCCCCCACATACAAACAATGGTGGCAAACATTTGGGAAAACGGAACAAGTGTATATGGGAGTTTACACCACGACTGTTGGGTAAGTAGTTTGAACATGAATAAAACTCCACCGGCTGCGGTCAACACTGCCATGCAAATTGCGAGTGTCATGAGAACACGAATTTGTGAACGCCAATCTTCCTGACCTTTCCCCTCATCGATTTCGGTCACCGCGAATCAGATTTGCACCGTTAATCAGTGCACACTTTCCTTCAATCCTAATAGAAAATATCACGGAGTATTTTGCGAAATTTGAAGTTTGACCCAACTGTTAACAGAAGACAGATATTTGAAAATATAATTGAAACCCGTAGGTACCCGTGTGTTTTTATACGTTATAATCAAATGTAAATTTTCCTGGTAAGTCTTTACCATTAGTACACTTTCTTCGCAACGAGCACATCAACACAGACGTTAATTGACGATTGTGAAACGTTCAGTAGGCTTAGTGGGATTCGAACCATCGCATGGATGCCGCCTACTCTTTGTATGAGCAAGCTATACCAGCTGAGCTACGAGGCCACACCGAAAGCACTGATCTTTTCACATTCGAGGCATATAGCATCCAATAGTTAGCACGTAAGCTGACTGACCCAACATGGCATAGGCGGCTTCCATGCGTGGGTTCGAATCCCACCAAGGTAGTGAGCTTTTCACAATCGCCATTCAAACTTCAAGTCTACCAAATAACTAGTTAAACAAAAGATGCTGAATGTCTGACTTCGTCCATTTCATTTTATTCACAAGTACCAAGCACTGTTGATGATGTTCGGTATGGGTTTCACTTCTTTGGAGATCGATATTTGTCCACTATTTTAATGCTTGTAAATGTGCTGGAAATGTCTGTGATGACCGACAAGGAGCACTGGACAGCTGTTTCGTCCTGTTTGGGACTCGTTAACAGTGCGTACTTTTAGTGTCCCGGTCAGGAAGGACTATCAACAGTTTATACACGGGTTTACAATCAAGGAACATTTTATTAGGAAAACTCAATGTGTCACTTTAGCGCACGTCACTCTGGTTAACGACGTTTTCAAAGTGACTTTTTGTTTGTACGAGGTGATTTGTTTTGCTGTTTTCACACCACTCGGTATTTGNTCAGTTGAAAGGCAGTTCGGCGTAAAATAACACACCAATGTACACCTAAGTTTGTTGTTGGTTGGTTTGTCTAGTGCCGTCAGTGTTTTGTTTGATGTCGAATGAAAGTTCAGTTTTGAACACGGAGTCAGCGAGAAAATGTGGACAGTCAATGCCAATGGGTTTAGATGTTTGTATTACAGCTGGAATAAACCTAACTGACAGATCCTTTGGATGCACTTTAGAAAAACGAAATATTTCTAGCATCAACGGGAAACAACTGAGCGACAGGTGTTGGTTCATCTCAGCTGTTTTGGGGAACAGCTTTGCGATCTGTTGCAAACATCCTGATAACTTTTGTTCACATCTAAACAGTTACCGCAGTTAAAAATAAGTATATTTTCCGCGCAGATTTAAAATCGAAGTGGAATGCCTTGATAAAGCATTTCCTCCATAATTGCTTGTGTTACACTATTCTATATGTGTGAATATTTCGCATGGTTATTCGATGGTACAATTAATTGTTCTGCAATGGTTTCACCATATTTATATTTTTAAAAGCTCTTTTCCCAACTCACTTGATTGGATGTTGCAATTCATTTGAATGCTTTAGATAAAATATCCACACTGAGATGAGGCAATTCTGTAAGAGTATGATACTCTACAAGCGAATGGAGTTTGAAAGAGTCTGAAACAAGACACCGATTGGATGACACAACGCACTAGGATGCCAGCGGAATGAGGGTACCAACAAAGTGATTTTCAGTATACAGTGCAGACAGTCAAAGCGCAGAGAGGTACTCGCCAACAAAGTAAAAGCATAACGTAAATCAGTAGCAGCGATCACAATATTGCAGGCGAGATACGATACCGGATAAAGTTAAGATTCTCGACAGGATCTCAGCACTGATCAGTTGACAGCCTTCCACATTTTGTTCTATCTACGTGAAAAAATCCTGCTCATTTGTCACCACAATATGAACACAAATTAAATATCCTCGAAACAATTGAAGTTAGATGTTTTGGTGAATAATTCCGTTGTCGCATGGAATCCACTTTTGCACTCATCCTGATCAAAACTTAACAACGTGCGCTGATCACAGTCGGACACAGAGAGAGTTAGAGGGAGCAAACATTTATTGCAAATTGCTCATCCGTCAGTAGAGGAATAATCCCGATCCATCAATGGACATCCAAATTTCCATCTCAATTACTTTTCGTTCGTAGTTCACCAGCGTTCATACACTGGCTGTGAATCGCGTGCAACCGTCTAGTGTTATAGTAAGGGAACAGGAGATGGTTGGAATGTTTTAAACATGCACCCAGCGGCACGAACGTGAAATCAAGATCTGAGAAATGCTAGTGTTGGTAAGTCCCTCTTGGTACTCCATAATTGTACGGCTACTTCATTCCAACCTAAGCACTTCACTCACAGAAAAAAGGAAACGGAACTGGTTTGGATCAAAAGCTTCAATTGCACTCTCATGCAATCGTAAAATACTTACCTGTACGACCTGAACTACCGCAATCTGAAGACATCATGCGCGGATCTTCAGTTTGGTTCGACTATCATTATTATGCTGATGTCTGCCGAAATAGATAAATAGACAAATAGATAGATAGATAGATAGATAGATAGATAGATAGATAGAATAATTGGGAAATATCACTCGGTTTTATACAGCAATACTAGTAAAATGCAGCGAAATGCTTGGCGTGTGAATACTTTCCCTTTATCATGTCAAACACATCTCCATTTAATTACTTAGGTGCACATTTTCAGAGACACCCAAATCAGCCGGAACTAACAAAAACGCAGCAGCCCTGTCAACAATGCAAACATAAATCGGTCCTAAATCCATCGGCATTTTCCCGTCAATTTTGTCGCGTAATTATCCGTAAATTTTGCTTGCTCAATTCGATGGTAAAATCCAAAAGCAATGGCAAAATGATCGTGAGAGCAGAAAATGAAAATGAATAAACAAAAGCTTACCAGTGCTTTGTATTGACTGGTATTTTTACGTCAAAGGTATTCATAGATATATTCAAACGATTTTTTACCAGTTCGCCTCATCCCCCGGATGCGGAGTCCTAATTTGCACAACGAAATTCGCCCAACAATCATTAATGCTGGGATTTACATGTCAAATATAACACATTTCATAAAAACTATTCACACCTTGTATCTATCGTAATTCTCATAAATATTACATGACATATTATTTTTATAAATCAACTATTTTTGTCGTGATTCACAGGAACACGTATTACCAATGAGTAATGCACTGGGCATAGTTATGGCCACAACACACACTCCTAGATTTGAAGTGAATGAAAAGCTACTCTGACCGGCATAAAGCACATTTGCTGTCACATTATTCCAAAATAATGAGGTAAAATACAACGAAACTGTTCGATTACATTCATTAAACCAGAAGCAACCTTAATTTTGGTTTCTTTGTCATGGTTCGAAAATGAAACCTGTCAGATGCGGCAAATATCAACAGGGTGACAACGGTTTGACGAGAACTGGTTCAATTTATATCAAATTTATGTATAAATGCGGCAACTAATTGACTGATCGCAACACATTCGACGATAGTTGAGGACACTGGCACCGAAAGCGGAACTCAGACAATTGATTCCTAGACCTGGATTTGTGATAGTAAGCAGTGATGATACTTGGATGGATCCACACCAGAACTGAACGCAACTCTCGTATTACCAGTCTAGAATGGATTAGGTCGAAGAAGATTCGCCTAAATCAATGTCATATTTCCACAAATGTTGGCCTCATTGAATCTGCAACACATTAAATATGGATGAAACTGATTTTCCAGATGTACGTAGTAGATATTTGTGAATATATACCTGCGTTCAAAGAATCGGAAGTGATGCGTGTGTGGCTGTTAGTTTTCCCGATTAGAATGTGCGTCTTATTAGACTCCACAAAAGGAAATATTATTTATCAGCAGCAGAGTGCATTATCTAGAGATAATTGCACACGTATCCGGTCTGCGGTTTGCCGTTCGATGTTGAGTAATGATATTGTGTAATACAGATTCATGTCTACTTTCGTTTCATTTCGAAACCATCAAGGCTGTTCCTTCCCCGAACAACCTATCCTAGTCTTGAAGTTCAAGCCTCCAAGAGAACATCTTTGTCTAAAATTTACTTCCCTTATCCACAACAATATTTTTCCGGTAGTGCATAATACCCGACAATGAACGACAAAGAAGTGGTAATTTCTGTGAGCACTCACTAGCAGTGAGCACATTTTGAGTCACTACAGATAGTTCGCCGCTGATGAATCAAACGAGAAATCCGAGCCGGTCAATGTGAGACGCTTTGATTGAGATGTTTGAGTTATTTTCGTACCGCAAACTCCTTGCACTTCCCCACCCACAGATAAGGAGTGATATTTGTCAACGGTTATCGGGTCCAGAAAGACACAACAAGTAAAACTCCACATTCGCGGACAATTAAATCAAACGGTCTAGTCTTTGAGGAATGTGCTAGTCCAGCATGAACAACCTCCCACCCCCTGCTCGAAGAAGATTGAAGGAGATCACCATATCCGTTGAAGATAATCCTAAAAAGCAAAATGATTAATAAATAATTATAATTATAATAACCCCCAACAGATACCGTATTACTGCGAAAAGGCGGACTCACTTGCGTCAGTTTCAAGGCCGCTCTTCTCTTCATACACGTTCAGTTTATTTGGAACATTGGCTGGATGGCAATCACAAGGTGCGTTGATCAGTGAACACCTTTCAAGTGAATTAAAATGCTTGGTGTATTAAAAATGAGACTCCAACTCAACGAACAGCGGCGAGGGTGCAAATCTATTGATATTGTATGTTAGTACAAGGCACAGTTACCTAGTAATGAATTAATATGTGCGGGAAATCGGAACGTAATTAGCGCTCATATGACTGGTAGATTATTACAGGATAATCAGGTCGTTCATTGTGACCTCATGAGTTCACTCCAGTCGAGCTAAGTAAGCATCACAATATTTTGACCTGCATAGAGCAAAACGTTCCCGCTTGGTTAGTTTCATTTGACTGAAATCACTTGCATTTGAAATCAGAAATTTTGTCGAGTTGGCATTTTTATGACCGATCGGTAGGTGAATGAAATAAGACTCCATGATTTCTTTTCTCTTCAGATAGATTTGCATGACCTTTACTGAAGTTGAAAAATAAAAGGCGCAGGTGAAATAATGGGAACATTGTCAAATTCAGTTACACGAGTGTTTGCTGATTATCATTTGTTCGTATTACCAACATGGGCAAAAACCAATAGCACATACGAGAAGAACGCCTAGTTAGATACAATTTTTACTGTTACTTTTAACATTTGTATTACGTGGGATAAATCTTAAGAATTTAATACCATCTCGGAGAGAGTGAGATCGAATAGGATCATAAATGCTATTGTTTTCATCGTTGTTGTGTCTGCTCTTGCTGCTGCTTCTGATGCATTAGTAGTAGTTGTATCAGTAATAGTAGTTGTTGCTCTTTTTATTGCTGTTGCTTTTTAATATACCAAAGAACAACTAGCATTTTGTTGACTAGACCTGTGGCCTATTAGGGGCTAGAAACGTATGACACATAACTCTAGGAACAGTAGTATGCCTTTTCCCGTTCATCTTATTCAAGCCTCTTATTTAGCAAGTGAACGTAATGTAACTTAAAAATAACAGTGAAATTACGTATTTCACGGGCGTCTGAATCATGACTGTGACAAACAAATGACAGTAAAGTAAAATTAATATAAAAACAAAACCAGAATGTTCCTTGATTAGTTTGTGCGCCGGGTACTGCAAAGTTGCCCAGGCCAAGGAAGGTGAATTTTGTTGGAGAGTTCACAACCAGAGTCTTTGACTAAGCAAAACGTGACCGGAAAGGCAGCAAGGCAATGTGCAAAAACCGCAGTCTCCTAAGGGTCGTTGTCCAGGTCATCGGATCACACGCCCGTTGGACGGGGTCAAATATCCAAAGCGCCCTTTGCACTCTCACTAGCGGAGGACAGTGAGTAGAGTTTCTCCGGCAGAGTCCGTATGAGACGCTTGGTAGTATAGGCGCATTTGTGTGCTGTGCAAGGAAGGGTGACCATCAAAAACCCAAGACAGCTTAACCCAATCTACTGAGGCTTTTGGAAGTCAAAAGTACAATTGATCGGATAAGACTGCTGTCTGCAAAAAAAACTGAACTGTTGTTTGTGCATTTCAGTAAACGGTACAGACTTTGGTTTACTTTGAGATTAAATGCACCATGGGATGAAGGTATATGCTCGAAAGGTAATACTGTTTTAAAAGCACTGGTTAATGGAGGTGTTTGAATATTGTGCGATGAACAAACGTGGAAGACGGTTCTATGACATCATTTTATAATTATATATTGATCATGTACGACGGTCATGAACCACCGACAGTTTTCATGACACTTGTGAGATGCCTTTTTTACGGATTTCATCGATAAAAGAATCAAACGTTTAATGGCAAAGCTTCAGATCTGTGGTTTCTCGCTAGACTGCTCTCATGCCTGCACCCCAGACATGTTTCTCGGTTTCTGTAGTTTCTGTGTGTGCATGCGCGTATCCGGATACATTTGTTTGCGGCTCTTCGAGAACATATGTTAATCACATCGCTGACAGGTTCGCGAGTATCACTTGTTCATGTTTCACTTGTGCCCTGTCCACATACATCCACACTTAAACTCATGTAAAAAAGACGATATCAATGGTGAGATGAAGTCAATTAATCTCTACTATCTGATTCGCAACTGTACAAACAATGGAGTTAAACGTCACATTCGAGTCCCAGGATTGCAAATTTCAATCTTTCCACGTGATCCGCTCTACGAAACTGCTAATGAGGCTACTATGCTTCACGTTTTTGGCACAATCCATGCAATCATACATTCTTCGAATGATAAATGATGGTCGACTATTTTTATGTTTTGAGCAACGGACAAGGAGAAATGTTTTTAATTATTTTGTAAATCAGAGGAAAACGTTTGCGAGACTACTTCTTACAAATCAGCGCCATCATCTACAACCACTGCATTGAATCAGGAAACAACATTTCTGCGAAATATTGAAACTTTCTGGTCGCAAAACGTCAATGCGTTTGTATCCGAGTTACTTCAACCAACGGGCGGTGTTTGTCATATTACACAAGATCATAAATCACTGATGATGAAGATTCTTTGAAGATTCCCGAAAAAAAATGGTGATCAATTGCTTACCTCAAGAGTATTCAAGATTCTGTGATTTTGTGAAATGCATGCTACATTCAGACAAACTTACTTTACTTTACGATGGTTGGCTCCTAGGAGAAGGTAAACCGGCCTCATGGATACCTCGAATTGCCGCTGCCCGCGCTCGGCGATCTGCGGCATGATCGGCGCATATTGTGATCCAGCTTGACTTCCATTGGCGAACGCCGTAGACGGAGCGGAGACCAAAGTTGTTAGTATCCTTTCGTACCGTGTCAACTGTCCACCGTGCCGGCAGTACCAGTTCGGGAAAGGAGACAGTGCCAAGACAGCTTTTGTTAGGTCTTCATCGAGCTTACGAAGAATATGGCCAAACCATTGTGGTCATCGTCATTGTATTAAAGTCCTCAGCCCAAGTATTTGAAGCTTTCGATGGATTCGATCCGCTCGCCGTTTAGTAGCCAAGCATTCTCAGGATGAATCGGGACTGTCGGAAATGTTTTGGTTTTTGATGTGTTCACCTCTAGATCGATCTCGGAGGCCTGTCGATTGATGCGGTCAACAATTACTTAGAGGTTAGCCATGTCCTCGCCAAAAACGACAATTACATCCATAAATTCTAAGTCGGTGAGCCATAAGTTCGGAGAGATCTGGACTCTCTGGTATCCTTCGATCGAGGCAAAACTGAAATGTCAGTGGAAAAGCACCTTTAGTAAAAGGTACACTAGAGGTCATAGAATAACAAGAGAGCTTTGATACCCCTCACCCAGAGGACATAACAATTCGGCGAAGGTGGAATGAATCTGTCAAAATGTGCATTGGCATTTCGATGTGCGGGAAGGGAGTTGAAGTTAACATGAGCAGAATTCCGATTGAATTAAATTGACAATATCTTGCATCATCGTTCAACCTATAAACATCTTTCTGATCTGATATGATGTGACACAAAGGTGTTCATTGTCCTCCACAGAAATCGGTGCCATTTTGCTGTTCTCACCAAGGCATTTTAGTGGGCGAAGTAAAAACGGAACATTTTGACTAATACAAACCAGGATGATTTAATTTAGCGGGAAATTCATTCCAGTACGCAGTTGGCGGATCAGAGCAAAATCAAGTCACGTGTGTGCTTCATTCGAAATGAATTATTATTATTTTTATTAGTCCAAATTATTTCAATGCACATGAATAGCAAACGGGTAGTTATATCACCTCAGTCACTCGGGTAACCATTAATGGCAAACAGAATTAAACAAATAAATATTATTGGAAAATTTATTTCAAGTTATCTAATACAAACAATGATTTTGTAAGAAAAACAGGTATGCATACCAGTTCAGAAATTGGTGCATGTCAGCATACACTGAAGTCAAATTTATCTGACTAATGCAAACTGATTCAAGTAACAATCGGAAACCGTTGTAGTCCGGTGAATGACTTCATGAATTTACTGACAAACTGGTTTCAACCGAATCAAAGCGAGCCTGGTCTCTACGTTTGTCTCACAATTCGTTTACAAACATGCGGGGCATGCACTCAACCATTGCACAGATCAGCATTCTCTCTTTTTGTCCAACCACGAAATTGATTGGTTGAAAGCACCTCCACGGATTATTTCAGGCAGAACCGTTGTCGCCGCTATTTGCACAATCGGTCATATTATTATTTCATGAAGGAATTCGCCGTGCATAAAGCAAATAAAGCGTGAATTGAAAATTTGTAAACACTGAACAGCTGTTTCGACCTGATTGGGTCTCATCAGCTCTGCGAATCCATTGACTCAACTGGGGATCGAACCCGGATCCTTCCCCGCAGAATGCAATTCTGTTACCCACACGGTCACCGGACAGCTAATCAGGCTATCTTTCATTTGCATTTACATGACATATCACAATCCACTATTTCGATATTGTTCCTGCCTTGCACCTCGCTCATCAAAGCAATAGAACCCCCCCCCCCCGGGGGGGGCTATGACTCACCTGGAAACGTTCTCTGATTGCTTGTTGCATAACATTTAAATATATTTATTAAACAAATTGCAATGGATAGATTTGCTATCCGTTGCCTGAACTAGTCCGGCACAATCTCTGATCAAACGACTGAAACATGCAGTTTAACAAATGGAAATTACTACCTTCAATTTATTACTTTTTTCTCCATCACGTCGAATCCCGTAAATTTCGTGACTCAGAGTTTCTCAAGCTTAGGCTGGTAGTAAGCGTTATTTACATCGTGCACCTTTTGTTTCTGCATGTTTTGCGATACTCTGAACTGCCTGGCCAAAATACTGTTGGTAGCACAATCCTGATCCTTTGGCAACCATAGGTTGTCCACTTTGTCGATCAGAAACGAAACTTTGAGGAAATGCGTAGAAAAAAATCAAACAAGATAGAAATCAGCAATGAATAGGTAAACTGCCAAAGTTCCAGACACTGTGTTGTAGTACTTACTAAGGGATTCGGCCATTGGAACAATAACAACGATCCTGAAACATCTGTGATATCGCTACTTAATCTAGCGGTTAACGGAAGCGCATTACATAGAACTGATAGGAAACTGACCGTCTCGTAAACGAGGCATGAACTGAAAAGCTGGGAAGTACCGGACAGCTGTTTCGACGTGGTTGGTTCTATCAGCAGTACGAATTCGTCGATCCCATCTTAGGATTGAACCTGGGATTTCACACATAGAACGCAACCATACTACCCACTCAGACACCCGGCAGCTGATCCAACCGTTTGTCAGCTGTCCAGATATTTCGTATGTCCCAGGGTTTCAGCTCACGCCTAATTCATGATGTCGATAAATCCCATCCACCGCTACTACCATGAAACTGCGCGTGATGATAAATCCCATTTTTGATATTTTCAAGCAATGTTTAAATAAGAAATATGTTCCATTGAAGTTTGTCCCTTCTTCACTAAGTATATATATAGTTCAAAATCTTACTTTTCTTTACAATGTGTATAAAACGTCGGATACGATGACAAATTAATGCATGGTTGTTGTTCTCAAGTAACTAGGTTACATCTTACCGGTACACTTTCACTGCTGGTGGCTTCTCTGATGGTGTAATTAAGTTGTTTTTTCCCGTCGAACAATACATTCCCAATGAGACAACTGCAAGGAAATAACGAAAGCTTTATAACATGCATTCAACGAATACACAGTTACGGGCCGAAATTTCTTGTGGTTAAGTAAAACCCTACATTGCCAAATGTATCACGCTTCAATAATTATATCCTGCTAACCGTGAAAATTCGGGGTCAGATAAAACGGTTTTTTTAATGCAACAATTGCACTTTACTGACAATAAAGGAAACCTCAACAGAGCTTGATATTGTCTAGCGTGAAGAACATAAAAAATGCTTGAAGAGTTTCCAAAGAAGATCAAAGAGACAATGGCTTTCAAATGACTACAACTTGATGTTGAGACATTTCAGATACAAATGAGTAGAAAACCCAGTACCGGCTTTGTTCGAATAAGTCCCCAATGATCCGAGTGTAGCGGAAAATTGAGGCATACTACTTAACCATGAGAACCCAAAAAGACTAAGTCGTTTATTCCTGCCCACTTTCTGCGTTTTCGTACAGTTTATACATGAAAACCAAACGAGAAAAATGCGCAAATGAGTAGCAGGATGAAAATGAAACTGAAGAACCGTGCACACGTGAACTCTTATGGATCACGGAGTTCTGACTGCTAAGTCTTCTGGACTTTGAACACCACCAATTCTACGTCGATCATGGTAAGCATAATCTTTCGGACATTGTTGGTTCCTTTGATTCGAAGCAGTTACGTAACATGATATGTTAAAATAGAAAATAAAAAATAAATAAAATAAATAAATAAAAAAACAAAAAAATAATAATAAATATTATGAATTATACATGATAATAAATGATAGTGACGATAGTGACTGGCACACACAGTAAAACCTAAGCCGAAAGATTAGTATATCCATAGGGCAATAAAATAGGCATGCTTCTCAAACGCCCAAATTGAAATCTGAAATCGCTACTGCAAATTTCATCAATAGTTATAACGTACGACCGTATTGATTCCATCTGTGGTGTGCAAGCCCAACCTGTACGCCTGTCCTACAATGGCACGTTTGCGCCGACCATAAAACATGTAGGGGTTATGCCTTTTTTGTAAGGACAGCTGATGGAACCCATTTATGGCAGTTAACCAAAACTATAAACGGTATTAATGGTTAAGAAACAACGCACTGGGTTTTTCCGGACCCAGAACGTAAATTCGAACTGTCAATTGAGCTACAGACTGTAGCACTGATTACGCATATGCTCACAGGCGCGCGCGTAAACGAACCTACAGATTGGTCAACGTAATGACCAGTGGGATCCAACGGTACTGCGCAGTGTCTGAGTTTCGAGCTTAGTGAAGCATCATTTAACGCAGATTACCCATTCGGTTGTGTCAAGAAGACTGATGGATTTGACCATCAGTTAGAAACGTCAGTCACAGTCAAAAGGCCTATCTTTGAATTGAATTGGTCAGTTGATTGCACCCGCAAGGAAAACAACTGACCAGCGCATACCACCAGCGTTATTTGGCCGAAATCTCTACAGTTGGAAGGCTATCATTAGTTGTTTGAATGAAGAATCCTCGAAGCAGAAGGGACTGTCTGTTTGTTTGTGCTTGCTTATGCGACAAAACTGAGATCCTTAAATTTGGTCTCCGGAGGATGCAGTGAAGCTTGTGATGCGGACGGTAGACAATGATGTGCACGAAATGAGATTCAAAGGAGATTCGGATGTGATTACGGCTCGGTGTGGGCAATGTCGAAGTGAGATTGATTCACAAATCAACGATTTGTATAGTTGGAATTTCACGTGATGGAGACTAGCAGCGTTGATCGGGATTTTGCAGCTGGCATCAAAATTAACTAATTTCCTAACGCAAATCTTATATCTTGTGATGGTTTCAATATATTCTGTATCTTCAACTAAGTACGATTTGATGTTTTGATGAAGACCTTCGTGCACCATAAATGTCACAGACATGCCTAGAGAGCGGTGGAAGTCCGAGGACCAGTTCACGACTTCCAAACAATCTACACAATGTTTTACTTGACCGCCTTATCGGGAAAAGATTTCAGAAAAATGCCTGGGTTCGTTTGTCCGAGATTTTATTACAGCAGTCTGGAAAATCACCGAGGAAAACAAAGGCAGCGTAAAATCGGCCGAGGTGATGCGATTGAGTTTAAGTGGAACTAACTGAAAAGTATTAAACCGTTGCCAACACGGTCTCCAAATTCACCTCCGATGGATCCTTTTCTGAGGGTTTTGTGTATAAAAATGATTTACTTCAAGAAACCGAAGATACTGGATGAGTTATTAGTGGAGATTCTCAAGGTGAACCTGGAGGCTTTAACGCCTGGTCCAGGACAGTTACAGAACAGTTTAACTTCAAGATCTTTTGAAGGAATAGGTGCTATTGAACGTGATTTGTTAACTTTTGGGGGGCGAATACTGTTCACGAACATCAAAATAGGTCGTTTGGCACTTGATAAAGAATGTCTTTGGGGCATGTTTAAGATATTTCACATTTGTGTTCGTTCCCATTGGTTAAATGTGCTTGACTTCGAGTCATGAACCGATGTAGTCAAATCTATTCTGATATGCAACTAATTTGGACAATACTTAATGGCGCTACAATCGACCAGTGTACAGATTATCAATTCCGATTCTCTTGATTGTCTTTAAAGTTGTTCACAATTACAATTCAACTGCACTGTTCTTAGCTGTTGACGGATTTCTGTTTAACCAAAATCGAAAACAATTCTCTCATCCTGGTAACTGTATTGAGGCTAACACGGATTCTGTGCCAATCAATGGAGTTAGTTTCATTGTAGCAACTCAATCAACTCTCGGAACTTCTGTGTCAAGTTCACTTCACGTCTGGGATTCCCTTTAGAGTCCACTACTTCATTCATATCCAAACTGTGAATAGCTACTGTGATTAGTTAAACCGGTACTAGGAAATCTTCATCAGCCTGATATTTGACCCACAAATACCTGACAATGGAATCAGATGTACCAATAAAGACGTATGGCTCATACAATTAGGCGTATAGAGCTATTTCCGCTTTACTTCCCAGTCATCAATTTATTTGCTGTTACAATGCATTCATTGCGTCCTCCGCGTACGTCCCACCTATCTTGCCTTTTTTCACCCTGCATTACAATGTGACATGATCAGCTGCACACGGACTGGACAGAAGTGGAAGTGATCGAGCTACTGGTCGACAGTACCACCGGTCTCGGTTTCGGGATGTGTGGGAGCAAGAGTACCGGGATTATAGTGCGGCACATTCATCCGGGTGGAGCTGCCGAGACGGTGAGTGAACAGAATTGTTTATCCAGGTCACACTGTGTGCCACGCATGAAGACAGTAGACGAATTTGCTACAATTATGGTTTTCAGTGTTCCAAAATACCAAGCAATAGTATAGATTGCGGGATTTTACTCAACCCGCATGTCTCGTTTCTTGGTTTCACACTGCAATATCAGTAGAAACGAGAGCAAGCGATACTCACGAAAAGTATGCACTATGGATGTCATTTTGGACTTTCGGTAGAAATTAGAAGCTGAGAGCAAAGTTCAAGCAACTTATCAGTCAGCTGCAGTCAGGCAGTTAGTCAATTAATGAATCAATCAGTCCATCTAGCAGCTGGAAATTAACGAAGTTCGTTTTTGTACTCGTGAATAAATGTCTCTTAATATTTCCAATTGTTTATCTATAACTAGTAAATTCTCCTGCTAACAAACCACGCATCTAAGACAAACGATTGCTGGGATAGACCGAAAAATAATGCGCATCGTCTCAATTACTTTGCCAATCTTTAATCTCCAATAATTCAGGCAAACGGTTCTCTTGTAACCAGTTATCATCCATTTGGTCCGTTTTTATTACTGTCTGTATGTCAGCCTGTCTGTAGACCCATCTGACGACAAGGTTGTCTATTCATCTCTCTCGCTCCCGGTATGTAACAGAGTTGATAGAGTTAATCGATATTTGAAGCCAAAATCGAAGATCAAAGTAACTTTATTTTTGTATCACAAATGCACACCCGAGTTTCAAGAATATCTTTGATGAGAAGAAGCATATGTGAAAATAAATTGAAAGAGCTTTATGTAAAACAAACAACATTTAGCAAAATTGCTAACTGTATAAAGGCTCACATCCCGCGTTTCGAGGGACTGACTCGTTTCACATTTCACCCTTAGTATGAGCCGCATATTTCGTAATATTCGTGTAAAGCAAGGAAAACAATGACTAAAAAAAATGCATAACTCAGTTTCTAGGATGCAATCGATCAGGTAGAACAAATGAAAATTATCTGGAGAGCGAGTTCTGCAAAATGGGTTGTACAGGTCATCAATATGAACAAGATAATTTGAAGACAAACGAAGGCGTTTTGTACATCAGTTGATCGGTCACGACTTCAAAATGCACCCACAGGCAAACTCCCATGGGATATGGATCCAGTATTTCCAATCAGGTTCGAGGATCGTTAAATATAGCCCGCAAATGGGCTATCTAAGATAAAATCATTTTAAATGGTTAGCATATACCTCTCTCTCTCTCCCTGTTATAGAACTTGTGTTTGCTCGAGGGCTATAGGGTACTTCAAGCAACGCAACGCATATTCTATCTACACGAGTATCGGGAACATCATTCGGCCTAGCTGAACACTGGTGTGGTTAAAACTATTACAAGTGCCATCGTTTCACACCTCGTCGAGTCCGATCACAAAGTGAGTGCGACTGAAGCATTTCGGCCTCTCTACTGTGTTCGAGGTCGCAGATCAAAGCCGATGAAAAATCGTATCGTAGCTACTGCAGAGACGCTTGGAATTTGTCTACATAATCCCCCCTTGTGCACCCCAAAAACAGCGTGTGAAGTCACTCAACC